>WMED01022492.1:0-11665 GCA_019650415.1 Pipa parva | reverse complement strand
CATTTCAGTTGCAAGCATTCATTTCTGTTACATTTCAGTTGCAAGCATTCATTTCAGTTAAAGCCTAGTGATTTCTCTTATATACGTTTCATTAAGCTTCTCTGAAAAGTCTTTGACCTTAACAAATTCTTTATTATCTTTCTAAAGAGAAATGGATCTTGTTTTACTATCATGTTGTTCTTTTACCTGTTTTTGTTTTTTCCCTAAAGGGTAACATACTGAACACTTCTACATTAAAAAAACCCAGTAAGGTGTAAATTCACAAACAAAATGCATTGTTAATTCAAGGCAGCCAGTCAGACACTTTCCGGGAGTATTTATCAACGGGGTCATTTGTTTAAAAAGTTGTAATACCCCATAGCAACCAATCAGCAGTCAGCATTTTCTGTTCTAAGAAAACAGTAATAATAACCATCAACTTCTGATTGGTTGCTGTAGTTTACTAGAACTCTGTACTATAACCCTGTTAGTTAATTCTGTGTGCACTAGTATGATGCAGCTCTTCTAATGGAGCTCATTTTTGATTGGGTGATTTGTGTTAATACAATAAAGCAAATTTACACTTTAAGTCATAAGTTATTGCTTGAAAAAGTCAAGCAAGGAGCATTCTTCCTTTAGTAAATGTTGTTTTAGCGGCCATAAGCTAGTGACACACTGTGCGTTTAATGCATGCGTTTTCCCACCTGCGGTAAAATTCAGTGGCTACCCATTGATTTTTTTATTGTAACACGAATGGAAGTTTGCTAAATACCTGCAACTGTGCCGCTGCAGTAGTTAAACCTCCCAGCCTGTCACTGGCCTAACAAAGCAGTATGGTGCTTTCCTTTTATATTAATATAAGCATACCATGTGTTAGAACTGTTTATCACCTTACATAAAATTTTATAACCGCAATATTACTAAATATATTATTGTCCTAATTTGCATGTGTATAAGTGGGTGATCAGGCAAATCAATAGGGGACAGCTAAAATGAAAATATTAAATTGTATGGGGATCCTTAATAAATGAAATTCAGGTAAATATTTGTATTTTTCATTTGTATAACAAAATGGACAGAATAGTTGGATCCACTATTTATATTAGTGTTGTGTATTTATGAAAAAGTAAATAACAAAAAAAAATGGAAAATGGCATTTTAATGTTTGTTTGGGCCCTAGAGCAAACAAATCAATGGTGTTCCGGCGGCAGGTTGCCGGGATTCTGGCGGCAGGTTGCCGGCGTTCTTAATAAAACACTGTTATGTGTTTAATTAACAGTACATAAAAGACTGTATATAAATCAGATGTATTAACCATCCACTACACCTTGGTAGATATGACTTATTCTTAATATATATATATATATATATATATATATATATATATATATAAATTATGTTTCCTGATTTCATGAGAGAATGATAAGGATCAATGAAGTGGAATACTATAGCACCAGGACTATAGCATTAAGCTGCATAATGTGTTATTATTTTTTATAATTTCTCTATCATAAAGGACCAGTAACAACAAAAAATGAAACTTCTCATTTGGCTTAGCATGGCAGTTATTCAGTTCATATAGAGCAGTTTGTAAAAGTGTTACCTTCGAAGTTAAATTCTTGAATTTTACCGTTTTGTCTGTTTTTCTGTTCGCTGCTAGCAGCCATGTTGTTAATCCGATCTCACCCAGCGCCATTGTTTTCTATGGTGCTTTAGATCATACATTTTCAGGAAGTATGCCTGGAAACTACATTTTTAAAGCTAAATATCCTACTTTATTGACACAATTTAAGAATTTTTGGAAGTGCCGCCAGTTGAATATATAATAACTATAAATGCATCTGGTGCATTTTCATTGTTTGGTGTTACGCCCTTTAATATAAATAACTTTAGGGTTTTGCCTCAGCTTTGCATCTGGCCTCACATGCGGTACAACTTATTGTGCACATTGAATCACTGTAGATTTGTTTAGGCCTCACTATGTACAATATAAATACATTTATTTTCAACAATTTAACACTGGTATTTAGTTGCTGATCAGTATGTAAATGGATACAAGAAACATTCCATGTCCCTGAATAACCCTTGGATTAAAAAACAGAGACTATGGCTCAGAATCTCCCACAGGAGGGCAACCGTAAGGGTGACCTGATTAATGTAGTTCTAGGATTCCATGGCTGAGGTAGACTGCGATACCCAGATCATTCATACTTGTATGTGAGAGTGGCATTAAAAACCCAGTTGATTTTGCCAACAGGAATGTGATGAAACGTGATAAAATATTCTATGGTCTGAATCGACCAAAACTGAGCTTTTTGGTAACAAAAAAAGTAATGCTATTTGTTTCTCTACCATAAAACATGGTGTTGATAGAATCATGCTTTTCTGACCTGCTACCTGAGAGTAGATTTATTTAACGTCAAGTAAATGACCCAAAAAATCTACAGCGACTGAAATCCTCCTTCACCAAATAGTGTTACATAGTTATGCATTCAATTTCTTTTCAAACCTGGTGAAGAACATTGCAATAATAGATATTTACTTTTTCTGCTGATCAGGGTCAAAACATCTCCTGAATCCACTGTGATTTAATATTGTTACACAATAAGGCCAGTTTCAAACTGGCGTATAAACACACTACGCTTTTAGAAAACTGCATCCTGAAAATACAAAAGCAAATTCAGGCTGGTGTATCATCAGGACGCGTTTTTCTATTGTACTTTCCTGAGCTGCAGTGTGAACGCTCCGTCAGCATTCGTGGGTCCTAAGTGCACATATTTGGCGCATCCATACGCTCAGGAAATACCTGACAAGAATGGTTCTGGCATGCGTGCACTCGCGTTCAATGCTGGTGTGGCTGGAGGAAAGCAAGTGCTATTGGGATTCACAGCGTGGTTTTTTTAAGCACATCATATATGCGCAGCGCTTAAATACGCCTATGGGAACCTGGCCTAAAACATGCCTATCCAAAGGGGCCAAATTTGTTTTTAGGCACTGTAAATGGTTTCCCGAATCTTAAAAATCATTGTGTTTTTACCAGTAATGGAAAAATAATATTTATCTTTAAATGTACTTTCTTATCATAATTTCTTCATAGTGATTACGGTAGTTTAGGGCAGGAGTCGACAAACTTTGTAGAGGAGGGAGCCATTTCGTTCCCTCCTTCATCAATGAAATTTTTTTCAGAGCTGCAAAAGGGGAGGAGCGCACTCTCGATCACATGACCTGCCAACGGTCAATCGGAAGAGGCATTGGAGGTCATAGGCAGGGCTTGGGAGATGCGCTCCGATCCACAACAATGCGGCTAAAGACCCACATGTGGCTTGCCAGCCACACTTTGCCGACCCCTCATTTATGGTTAGCTTAAATAAGAACTTATAATTTAATAATAAAGCCCTGGTATCAACTAATACAGTCAAGTCAGTATACAGGTTTAAACTAAGTATACACAACAATCAAGGACTAATGATGACGTGTATAAAGTTTTACATTTTGATTGGGCAATCTGACTGTTGGTTTGTTATCTGTTGCAAAAAATATTTCCAAATCATTTTGAACCACTATAATTAATGACACTCAAAAGAAAAAGTTGTCTTTGCGGCAAGGCCAACTTAACATATGTAATAGAAATCATTTTTTTAATGGAAATATTTATATCCAAGTGCTTTATTTCATGACTTATTAGTATGTTGTAAGATGGTCATATTTTGCTATTCATCCACTATCAATCTTAATGTAATCTAAAGGGTATATTTGGCTGGCCAGTAAAGGAGTTGAGATATTTAAAAGTATAAGACAGCTGATCTGTTATTTTTTAGAGAGAGAGACAAGGATTGCTTGTGACTTGATAAAGGGAGGGCAGACCTCTTGAAAGCTTGTCAATTGAAACAACCATTAGTCCAGGGGTTGGCAACCTTTTTGGCTGAGAGAGCCATATACATGTGGCTCTGCTCAGCCCTTTTGAATCCAGAGCCACTAATGTCCTATGTGATATCACATAGGTGACGTCAGCGGCCCCGGATTGGCTAGCAACCCACAAGCTGATGATATCAGCGGCTCCAGATTGGCTAGCAACCCGGAAGCTGGTGATGACAGCAGCTCCGGATTGGCTAGCAACCCAGAAGCACTGAGAGAGCTTTGTTTCTCTACAGCACTTGCCAGCGATTAGCTGGCAGACTGTAACGAGTGGTGCTTTCATGTGAGCACCGCTCGTTACAGTCAAAGAGCCAGATGCAGCCATCAAAAGAGTCACATCTGGCTCAAGAGCCACAGGTTGCAGACCCCTGCGTTAGTCCAATAAATAAAAGTTATCACCAAGTATTGCAATACTCATTTTTTGCATCTGTGGACTAACACAACCACTTTATTCTAAATCCTAGTTGTAGTCTAGACATTTGGTGCAACTCATAGTACTTGATTTCAGAATAATTACAACACGCAATGCAAATAGAATAAAAGATATCCATCAACATTCCATATTTTTATTCATTTTGTTTTGTAGTGATGCAGTTTAGTTTTACCTAGTTAAGGTGATTTCTCTGTACATATTGCTACCTACATGGACTGAAATGCCACTGTGAATGATTGGCTTAGAAGATGATTTTGTAACCCAATAAAATATTGAGATTGACCAGCCAAATGTAAATTGTTACCTATTCCTCAGGATAATTCTACTAGTACTTTTAATATAAAGTATACAGGAAGAAGTATTATTTATTTCCTGTTTCTTACATTGATGGAAACTACCATCCCTGAGAATAAATAGGTCAAAATATTAAGACGCTAAACAGAAATGGAGGGGAAAAAGAGGCACTTGTGTATCTTGGTGTTAATGTAACAAGATACTTTGGTATCACTTGCCTCCAATGCACATGTTATTATTTGCATGACTCACATGATGTTTCTAACCAGTACGAATGTGCCACAGATGAAAATGATCAACTCTAGTTGGCTTCTCTGATGCAGCAGAATATCGTGCACAGTTTTTATGGCACACAGGTCATAGAAATGTTAAATAATTCTGGCAAGCTAAACCTTTTTAATGACAAAGCCTCTGTGGTATTGCAGCTTAAACACTTGGAAATAAATCTAAAAAAAAAAACACCAAACCAAAAAAAAAGAGAGAAAGAAAAAACCTAGAATTAAATGTCTGGGACACATTAAATCCATAATATAGAATGAATGTGTCCAGTCTCTAACAAAGATTGTTCTTTTATTTACAATGATAGTTGATAGCTAGTTCATTTTCTGGAAAAGTTCACAAGTATTTCTGTGACAAAATGCACTTTCCAATCTCATACAGTCTTCAACATTTCTGTTTGACCACAGAAAATTTCATATAATATACTGTATTTTTAGGTAGCTCATTGAGCTAACTTGGTTTATTCATCTTAGTTTCAAGGCTGATGTGTCTTTGAGTTACCGAGTCATGCCTTTTCACATGGCAGCCAACTGGCCAAGAACCATGCGAAATTGTTGAGTACTATTATTGAGATCCTTGACTCTGTCAACCATATCCTTTGCCGCAGAGGGAGATGGATATTGAAGTGCTGCTATCTTGGTGGTGAGAACTATTTCCTTCAGCTTGTCACATAAAAGGTTACTGTAGTGAGTGACCTTGTTTCGTATGTCCTGAGCTTTTGCTTGGCGTGACAAGGTGTCTCCAATGAAAACCAGCTTGTGGGCACTAAGAATAACAAACTTGCTGTGAGCCACAAATATTTTTGGAGGCTGGTTGCTACTGATGGAACTGTAAAAGGCATCAATGGCATTGGTCAGAGTGGTCACATTGGCTTCACATTGCTCCTGGTAGAAGAGAAGCAACTGCCGATCAGAGGAGCCAAGGGTGCTTCGGACTTGGCTGTAGTGCTGAGGTGGTGTCCAGTTTGAAAGGTCATTTTCAATGGGTCGTGCCACCTCCTCTTCTAGACGTTCAAATTGCTTTAACTGAATAAAAAGTAGAAGAAAAAAGTAAGATTTAATTTAGTAGACACTTGGCTAAATCCTTAATGGTCTTTTGACCAGCATAAAATAGAGAGAGGCTAATTAATACATTGATCTAACCAGGATGGATGAAAGGATGGGTCTTTCTAAATAAAAAGTCCGCAAACAAAATGAACCATGCCGCATTAGCTGGAGGGAGAAAACATATACAGGGCAATTCATCAACGGAGAGGTCTTTCTAGAGGTCTGGTGACCCATAGCAACCAATCAGCTGTTGACATTTACTGGTGTAGGGAAACTAGAATTTTTTTTAAAGACAAATTATGATTGGTAGCTATGGGTTACTAGACCTCTGTAACCAATTGTCCCTGTTGATGAATATCCCCCATAGAGTATTGTAGGTAAACATTCATTTCTTTTGTAGATGGCTGCTTTGTGGCTTACACAATTAATGAACCCTTAGTGCCGCTTGTCTAGTTATACAGGGATAAACCAGAGTGAATCGACACTGACTGACTGCATGCTTGATAGAAAATATTCTTTATATGCTATATTCTACAGGTGTGCAAATGTACTGTATAAATGTTTGTGAATAGTAATAATATAAAGTATAGATTTCTCCTGCCATTATCTCAGAGAGACCTTTCACTAGGGCAATCTTTCTATTTAAATCTTTGGTAAAAAAAAAACTTGAGTGTTATTCAATTTCCAGCTTAATGTTTACATTTTATTTTTTTATTTTATTTTAATTACTTTGCTTTTAGTCTTCTGAGTTATTAATATTGCTATTGGCTACTCCTTTAAAAACCTTTTACCTAGAAACTGAAGTGTACAGAACATGGCAGCCAATTGCTTGCTGAAGAAGAACTACAGAGACACAGGCCATAATGAAATCATTTTATTAAATGGACACTTTCTAAAACTGACTATTCCAGACAACTCAAGCACTGTATAAATAAATCATAAGCAAATCTTTTCCTATCAAAGAAATATTTTAATTCGATTTTTAATGGCAAAAGCAGCAACTTTTTCAGTGGAACAAAATAGTTCATTGACAAATCTAAATATCAAAGCCTATGCAAATTATTGTCCTTGTACCAATTCACTTTTTCAATTAGCATAAAGGCAGAAACACTACCAAATCATGTAATCTCATGGGGAAACAAACTACAGAAAGTGACATCCAGGTGGGGTTTGAGTTGAAGGAAGAAGGGGACATACCAGGGAAATTATTGGCAGAATGTGGCAAGCCTGATACTTTAACTATTCACAACAAGCACCTTGGAATCGAGGCAGTTACTTTGATAACTGTGAAAGGAAGCAGTACCTCCTGCCAAACAGGCCAGTCTTGTGCAACATCAGGTCATGTGATGTCAGCTGTCAATCTACTGCTGCTTCTGCACTGCCTCTTGAAATAGTGAGAGCAGCTCAGTGGTTGGTGCAGGCTGAGGGATGGGAGTTGTCACAAGATCCCACTTGAAAGTTTCTGCTCCCCCAGCTTGAGAGAGTAGTTCTGCCCCTTCTGTACCTATACATAAGTACCCAAACCACAAGCTATTAGGAGCATTTGTGAATCAGCGGGCCTGGAGAACTTTTCTCCCACAACGGAACACTGGGGGTGTGCTTGATGACGCAAATTTGTGTCATGTTTGAGGGTGAAGCAAAGATTCAGATAGTGATGGTCATTTTATCTCTTGTTTCCGAGCCCCTGCCTCCAAAAGACTTAAATAGAGGCCTAGCACAGAGTAACTGGCTTGCTGTAAATCTCATTTGCTACACACATGTTGATTCCCTGTGGCCCTTTACCAAGTGTACACATACAATCAACACTACAAACATATTTACAAAACCAAGTGCTCATCCCCAGTGTCCATTTGCCAAAGTTCATAGTCAGGTGACTAAAGGCTCAACTCTTTAGTCCATAGTAAGACTTCAGAGAATTCTGATAACTAAAACTGCCCAGAGGGACTTCTAGGGCCACAAGTAACACTTTTACTATATTCACAATTGTTATATACTAGCCATGATTTAAGAATATAATACTTTTCTTCTTTATGTATAAAATAGAAAGTATTACATAGTGAATGTGTGTTGGGGTGTACTTGGTTTTGTATAAATGTATGTAGTGTTGTTTGTTCTTGTAAACTTGATAAAGGGCCTCAAAGCATGTTGGGTAGCATAAAAAGAATCATAGCAAACCACTTTATCATCAAATTCTTTATTTAAACATGTTAAGGGGTCATGGCCACTGTTAAGGATCAGGATGCATTATGGGGCATGGGTTGTAGCTTTGACTTATGGGTTGGTTGGAGTATGTGCACTGGCTAAGGCCAGATTAACAGCAGAGTAGGAGGAGCTGTTTCTCCAGTTCCCATACAAATGTAGGCCTCTGAGTATAAGATGATGTGTAAAAGATAGAATGACTGACATTACCTGTTGTTGCTCTAAGTTACCCTTTCCTTGCCGTATTATATTTCCCTTTTCTAGCAATTCTTTCTGTGTTTTTTCAAATTCCTCTTTTCCCTAAAAAAAAAAAACCATAGATGAACTATAATCAACAGATCAGAGACATGTTGGTTCAAACACTTCATTTTGCATTTATATTAGATGACAACACCAGTAGCAATAACAATAATGGAGGCTGCTAAATGCAGCACTCATAGTAATCGTGTTGGGTAGTTCTCTGAGTTTGGCACTTTGATTGCAAACGTTTCATCACCAGGCAAGGTGACATCTGCAGTGCTAGTGTCTTTATAGGTTTACCAGTATGAATAGTGTATGTGGCTATAGCTGGCTTCTCGAAGGTTATTGGTTGCTGCTCTTTGGAGTATGTTTTCTGATTGGTCAACTGGGGGGGTTGGTATCTAGTTTCATACCAGAAAACCTATAATGACACTAGCACTGAAGATGTCACCTCACCTGGCGATGAAACGTTTGCAATCAAAATGCCAAACTCTGAGAACTCCCCAACATGATAAACAGCAACCCGAGTTACCAACACCTATATTTACCTCAATATTCAACTAATGGTTTCTTAAATATGCCCCTCATTTATATCTATAAAAAACGGCATGGCTTCTGAAAATATTAAGTTTTTATTTAAGGTGATATTGAGAGAGGTGTGGGGGATCTACAGGTAAAGTTCATTAATAGTTTCCTATAAATTATGATTCTTTATTTTCTTTCAGGAGCTGCCGTGTGCTGAAATCATACCGGATTCATTTCATGTCTGGGAAATAGTGTTCTAAAGCATGTCAGCTGAGTTTTGATGTACAGTTTTGCTTAATGAAGAAGCAGTGTGCTGGGTTATATTAAATTAAATACTGTCAATATAGATGATGATTGATAAGTCAATAAATGTGTTGCACATTTCAATGGTTTGCAGTCAGAAAGTGTGTGTAGTCTATGGATTAACAATTCTATTGGATATTTTGTGAACCTATGGTTGCGCAATAGGTCAGAAAAGAAAATAGAAGTATTTAATTGATGTTTTTACATGTCAATGATTATCTGGGGGTGGTGTAGCCCGATTTAGAACAAGGAGAATCAATTGCATCTGTAATGTATTTGAAGGGCAGCGCATTGTCTATAAATGTCCACTTGTACATAACCAGCCTGGCAGCTGCATGGTATTTCTCCTACATTCCACAATAGAGGATCACACCAGTGAGATGATTGCTGACTGCTTATTATACCACTGCATAGTGCAAGGACCTAGATCCTACATGTTAAAGCCCTTCAGCTGTTTTGTTATTGTTGAATAGTTTTCACTAACTGGTTAGGCAGTAGGGGTGTGTACATAGTAGATACAGTAGGGGTGTGTACATAGTAGATGCAGTAGGGGCGCGTACATAGTAGATGCAGTAGGGGCGCGTACATAGTAGATGCAGTAGAGCATTTCATCAACCTTATAATTTAAACATGTAGTGTACATCACATGGAGTGTTGTGATTGCTTCGTTTTTTTTCAAGTGGGACATAGGGGGGAATTCACGATTGTGCGAAGTGAGCTCCGAAGCCTTCGGGTCACTTCGCTCAGACTGATATGCGCTCACTGATGTCCTACACGCGGACATCAGCGAGTGCATTAAAGGGATTCCAGTCTCAGCGAGGCAACTCTTTTGGTCTCGCCGAGACTGAAATCCCTTTAATGCACTCGCTGATGTCCGCGTGTCAGTCTGTGCGAAGTGAGGCAAAGGCTTCGGAGCTCAATTCGCACAATCGTGAATTCCCCCCATAATCCGAAGCCCAGCAGCTCCCTGGTTTACTCAGTGTCACTGAAACCAGGCATGGCAGTGCGGCGGCACAGTGTCTATCACTGCTGCCTTGCATAGTTGAGGTCCTAGGTTCAATTCCACCCTGGACTTCGTTTGCATGTCCTCCCTGCACTTGCATGGGTTCCCTCCCACAATCCAAAAACATTCATCTGTGTGTGTGTGACAAAAATAGGGAAACTAGATTGTAAGCTCCATGGGGCAGAGACTGAAGTGAATGATGAATCTCAGTAAAATAGTAGTGCTATACAAGAATGAATAAATAATAATAAAATAAAGTTACAAATACAGACTTCCATGCCTTTTATTTTCCATCACTAAAATATTTAAAAAAATACAAATTTTTGCATAAAACTTATTCCGTACGGCCTGCCCATCACATTTTCACCCTATTCCGTACGGCCTGCCCATCACATTTTCACCCTATTCCGTACGGCCTGCCCATCACATTTTCCTTACAGCAGGAATGCTGCACCAGCTGCAGTCTTTAGGAATAGCTGTTGTTAAAGGGGCAGTAAAAGAAATGTACAAATAACAAACCTTTATGAATGTGGCACTGGAATTACAGGGCAAAGTATTATCTGTACTGCACATATATATATTTTTTCTGCTGGGAAAATGATGTGTTACTGCCCTCTACGAGAATGCAAATTCTCTTTAATAGAGCTATTTTTATTTCTCCAGCTGACAAAACTCTATCATATATCAAAGGAGCAGCCAGTACCAGCCTTGTCTCTGTGGTTAGTCCTTTTGAAAGATGCAGTTGTTCCTGTGCAAACTCACTTGCTGCTGTAATGTAGCCAGTCAGCCTTTATATGGATTGTCAAAAAATAAAACTGTATCTAGAAATGACATTTGTCTTTGTTGAACTTTTGGGGACCATTACCCTCTAAAGGCATATGAAGTTTGTCTTTGATGCGTTAGATCTCACGAGAAATCTCATGAATTGTTGTGAATTCCTTTAAATAATTGCTTGTCAGAGCAGACCGTTGATTAGATCGAGGATATTCCAGGTTGCCCAGCAACTGATAAAGGAATCTAAGGTTGAGTAGTGTAGCTGTGGACTAGGCCAAGCGCCATCATGCCACAGTATCAAGTCATCCCAAGGCTTAGGAGGAGCTATCAAGATAAACTACAACTTCAGCTGCGAGAATGTTAAATAGATATCTGCTGGGGTAGGCCCTCTCTGTGCAGATAATGGGTCTCACTGACTTAAGGGTGAAAGCACCTGTCAAATTTACCTTGCTACAACTCAAGTTGCATCGTCAAAATAGTTGCAAATTCACTTCTCATTATTTACTATAGCGACTAGTCTTGTCGAACAAGAGGACAGCACTGGTCACTGACAGATGAGATGTGTGGCACAGCAATTCAGATAGATGTAGAATGCGGAGTCTTGCCATCAGCCCCCTAATTAGCCGGTCTGAAGTGGCATAAGTCAAACAAGTGAATTTGTGGCAATTCACTTAG
>WMED01022491.1:0-11665 GCA_019650415.1 Pipa parva | reverse complement strand
CCGGGCATGTGCCCTGATGCTGGGGAGAGAGGGACAGGCATGTGCCCTGGTGCTGGGGAGACAGGGACAGGTGTAGCCCGGGCAGGAATGGCTGCAGACAGAGACTGCAATGCTACTCACATACAGCACAGACAAGGAGAAGTTTGCTTTTACCCTACACACCCGACATGGGGCAATCATGAAAGCGGCGGGTGAAGTTACAAGCGCTTTGTCATTACACTACTTACATAAAACTAAGTGGCGTCCGAGATTATGTAAAGTTCAGAGAGGCTATAGCTGGAAACCCCCCATATACCCCTAACCCCTCTACCCCAGACACACCGCAGTCACCTGCCTGTTACTATTCCCACTCCCAATTCTCTCACAGCGCATTGCAGTCTATCCAGCTCTACAAGGGTTAAATGCCCTGACAGTCAGGGGGCTTAGCTGGACTCAGAGTAAGGGCTGGGACAGGCGCCAATCTCAGCTATCCGATCCCCTCTGCCCAGTAATTGTACCTGGGGGGTCCTAGGACAAGTCCCCACAAGTACCTAGTATTCTGCACAGCATAGTCCCCCGCACGGTTTAACCCTTGGTGGCCCCAAAGTGGGCTATAATAAAGACATCTCAAGGTACACTGAAACCATCCCAGGACAGTAAGCTCTAGCAGACCATGACTATCCCATTCTCCCACCCAGCACCCCCATCTCTTACCTCTAGTAAAGAACTCCCAGCCAGAGGGATGGCGATCAGAGAGGTCTCCTGTCTCCTACTCTCCTGTCAGTCATTATGGAGAGGATGAGCACCGGCACCCGTAACCAGTCCCCCTCCCTCCCCCAGCCCCGGGGCTGCTCCCCACGTGTTCCCGGCTCTGCTGCTGCTGCTGGTCTGGGCGGGGGGACAGGTTCCCACCCCCTCGGTGATGACTCAATCCCCAGTCCCCTGACTGATCGCCGGGTGCGAGGTCTTCTCTGCTTCCTTCTAGCGAGCAGCCCGGATCATTGATCACAGGTCAGGCTTGCTGAATAAGCTATTAACTGCTGAACAGCGCCTGCAGGACACCGCTGCTCCTCTCTCTCTCTCTCTCTGAGCCAGTAACCCCCTTTGTGCCACACAGGGCTGCCAGTGTGCTTAACCTTTTGAGGATTTGCAGGATATGAATACAAATAGGATTTTTTTTTTTTTTAATGCTGTAAAAAAAAAAAAAAAGTTAACGAAATTACAAGAGCGTTCTGGATACAAAGGGGTTAACAATGGGGAGAGGACTCTGCAGAATTATTAATGGGCGATAAAGGCTGGCGTACAAAATCACAGTAATTCCCTAGAGGTACCATCTAACCTAACCCTATAAACTGCACGCTGCCCAGTCACATGCCAATGCAATGAATGAAGTAATAAACCACTGTGTCTGTTTTAATGTGCAAAGTATAGGAACAAATAAACCCTTCTGTCATTAAAAGATGTGGTCTAAATTACTATATGTCCAAGCTGGACTTTTGATTGTTTTGGAAGTTCTGGTAAGGAAACAGATGGCTAATGATTAAGAATAGTGAAGTGTTGTGGGATGGTATCCATGAGATTAAAGGACATACTTGCTTTGTTAGATTATATAAATATGGGAGCCCTGCAATGTAAATCAAATTAATTTGTTAGTGAGCCCAGTAAACGCAATTGGGTGTATATATATATATATATATATACATATTTTTCTTCTGATCTCTGTTTTGTTAAGGGCTCTGTTCTCTATGTTTTGAAGAAAATGGAAAGTCAAAAGCAAATTTTGGATTATTATTAATGCCAAAACAAACATATAATATATTGTTACTAGTTTTTCTCTTGTCTTTCCTAATCTGTGAACTCTAGAAATATTCTATGCCCTTGTGCTAGGCTTACTCACCAAGCACACAGTTTTTGTAGCTTTTCAAGTAAATGTAATGTAAAAATAATAATTTTACTGGAGTACAGTATTGAGGGGGGTTAAAGACAAAAGCTCCTAGTTAAACTGAAGAAGAGATTATTCTGAGTCTTTTAAACTCAAATATCCAAAGTCACATTGTTGTAAAGCTTTGTTCTCAAATATGGCAAGTTATGCAAAAACGTTTTTGTCTAGTGCCAGGCTTGACTATTCAGCAAGAGTGGTGGGTTTTATATTACAAAACATTTGATTAGTTGAGCAATATTATCTCATGGACCCCCTCTGTCTGTAAAGCAGAGTTGGTGAAGACCAGAACAATATTGCAGTATGGATAAGTAGGGCATGCAGAAGGAAAGGACACGCTATAGAGAATCTTCTTGAAGGAGATGGTTTAGAAGGTGTAAGGAGATAACTGCAGAACAGGTGGGTATACCTGCCATTGTAATAATTATGTCATATCAGATAAAAAGAGATCAGTGAAAATGTAAAGCTTCTGTAAGGTCTGACTCTTTCCATCCTACTCCTTTTTACATTATTGAAACAAATAAAACCTTGTCTTTACTTGTCTATTTCAACTGACTCAGCATTATTTAGTAATTGAACTAATAGTTGTTTACAGATAATCTCCAGGGGTCCTGCGTTAAATTTTGGAGTCATTGTAAGCTGCAGAAGGAAACCAGATTTATCACAGGGCAAGAATTCCATTTAAAGTCATGTGGTTAAAAGCTTTTCAGGACCATCCAGATGTGAAATGTAAAATAGCCCAGAGGACAAAATGTATTTGACAGTCTAGATAATTACAATGCGGTATATATTTGTATACTGGCTAAACTTCAAGAATGTAACAACCCAAATATACTTGATTTGAGTCTGAGTTGAAATAAAGTTGCTGTGTATTTCATCAAAATACAGCTCAGAAAGTCAGGATGTTTCAATCCTCTATACTAAATTTACAATTAGTTGAGGTTCATTCATACAATGGTGATAATGCTAGCCACTAAAGATATTGTAAATAAAGTATCAATATAAACAATTACATTGTACAGTATCTTCTACAGCCTGTGATTGGCTAAGGATTTTCAGTCGATTACTGGTTTGGTAAGACTTAGTCATAAACTTGTAAAGTTCTATTCAAGGTCCAGTCCTGGATTTTATTATGCTAGACCTAAAACTGTCCCCTTCAGACTTGTCTTAAAGAAGGATAGACATTACCACCATTTTTTTTTCAAATGTTCAATGACATCAGTTACAATTTTCAAGTTTCTTTTAAATTGCATTGTTTGTCCAACTAATGAGTAAACTATAAGGGATAACAATGGATTAGTAAACACGGTTTTGTTTTTGTTGCAGAACCCCATCCCACCAATATTTAGTGCATTCATTATTTTTCATTGAGGACTCCCACTTCATTATTTACCAACTGGTGACTACATACCAACTTACATGTTTTACCTAACTCCCACCCCACTAGGGCAATGAAACAGCATGCACTTCCCAAGCTACAGAAACAGATTCCCCTTGTCTAAAAGGTTGTTGCCAGTAATGACCTCCAAAATTGATTATCTGCCTTATATCAAGGACTAGACAGGTTCCTGGAGCTCCCTGCAATGTCCCTTGTTCTCATTCCACAGGGGGAATATAGAGAGAGCTAACCACTTCTAAATTAAATGATAACTAAAGAGATAAATAGGAATAAAAAATATACAAAAACATTATGTATCTATTACATGTAGCCAGTGCTGGATTTACATCTCAGGAGCTTAGAACAGGAGCTTAGCACAGAATCCCTTAGGCCATGCCCACAAATCAACCACACCCCTTTCTCCAAAATATAAAATACTGTCCAGCTAGTGCACTGTCTTTAGTCACTGGTCTGGTGTATTCAGCCTTTTCTCAGTATCCTGTGGCCACCAAGCAGCACTGGCAAAACCAATGGGAAGTCTCAGTGGTTAGTACTGAGATTTAGTAGTAGTGAGATGTGCTTCCCATTGGTTTCTGTAGTGACTACAGAAAATAAAATAAGACTAAAGATGTCTAAGCAGAGGCTGGGGGATACCCGTGTAATTGAACACACTACATGAACAGCTATTTTATTCAGAAAGGTAACTTTTTTTATTAACTGATATTATCAAAATGTTTCTTAGCAATTACATTTTGGTAGGATCTTTCAGAGTTGAAGACCTCTGCAAATCTGCCTGTATCACTTTTCCAATCCCCTACCACTGTCATCCTGGGCATATATACAGAAAAGACAGGCAGAATTATACAATATTAACATTATAAGAAAAACAAATTCCCAAATAAATAAACAAATAAAACATACTTAAAATGACATGGTGTCCCTCTGATGGCAAGGAAATGGGGTATATCAGGAGTAGTTCTAATAACCTGATGGTCATTCATTAAGCAGATAGGGCAGGACAGAGGGGTGCATCAGGAGGCTAGAACTCTTCCCGATGCATCATGTGAAGGTGATGTCATGATGTCACTGTCATGTGATGTTGTGACTCTTGGTAAGTGGTAGGTACCAATACATACTTTATTATTTATTTATGTGGATAGCTTTAATTCTTCTTCAATATTATTAGCTACCTCCTCTCCTATTAGGCACAGAATAGAAGGGGTCTGGTAATTTTAGGGAATTCCTGAGATACTTCTGTGCAGTGCCGGTTCTACCTATGGGCAATGTGGGCGACAGCCCAGGGCGCAATCTATCTGAGGGGCGCTGTCGTCCACATCGCCCATCTCTAAACGTGACCTCCTCCCCCCACAAGCCCCCCTGCCCCGTGACCCCCCCCCCCCTTGTGCCGCGCCCTCCACTCACCTCCAACAGCGTTCCAGTGACACACCTCCTCTGATGAGGTAAATTGAATGCGATGGCGCTCCTTATTGCTTCGGGTCTTGTCAGCTGTATTCGGCAGCTGCCGGCAAGACCCGAACATCTAAGGAGGGCCGTCGCATTCAGCTTACCTCATCAGAGGAGGTGCGTCACTGGAACGTTGTTGGAGGTGAGTGAAGGGTGCTGGGCAAGGGGGGGGCGGCGCTGGTCAGGGGGTGTCGCGAGGCAGGGGGGGCACGGGGGTGGGTTGGCCCAGGGCACCGATAGGGCAAGGACCACCCCTGCTTCTGAGTTAATGGAGCACCATATTAGTTCCATATTAATAATCTCCACCATCTAGACCAGGGATCGGCAACCTATGGCTCTTTTGATGTCCATATCTGGCTCTTTCACTGTAATGAGCGGTGCAAGCACTGCTCATAACAGTGTACCGACAAGCACTGTAGAGAGAAAGCTCTCTCAGTGCTTTTGGGTTGATAGCCAATCCAGAGCCGCTGACATCACCGGCTTTCGGGTTGCTAGCCAATCCGGAGCCGCATGTGACATCAGCGGCTCTGGATTCAAAAGGGCTCCCGTATATGGCTCCCTCAGCCCAAAAGCTTGCTGAATGCCGACCCCTGATCTAGACCAAGGGGATGTGGAATTGGGCACCAGGGGTGAGATGGGGCCCACCAGAAGATTTTAGTAACCCACAGTCTTATCTAGTGGCTATAAATGGCTAAATAGTCCCTTATATCTGTTGATTAAAACATTATTACTTTGATAGGACCTGGCAGCTCATCTAGCAAGTTCCATCTACATGAGACAGCATTTTTCTAAGCCGTAGAATGGAAAGTCACATTTCCCTTGGTGGCTCACAGAGAGATTCAGCATATATGCAATATTCAAATAATTCTGCTTGGTCACCCCATCCCATATGTTGTGTAAGTCAAGTAAAAATAAAATCATAATAACAATCACTGACAACATAAACTGTTTTTAAAATTGCAGTTAAGTCATAATTACTAACTGCCGCTAAAGCTTTTATGTGCTTTTTCACATTATGGTAATGTGAAGCCGGTAAAAAGGGAAAAGAAAATTGCTAGAGACTGCTTCTTGGTCAATGTTTTGCTAATTTTGAGGCATTAACAATTATTTGTTAATCTAGTTATTTGTTATTTATAGATTTGCACATAAAACATTTTGATGGAACTACCCCATAAATACATTTTCCAATCCCCTTTATAATAATAATACTCAAATTCTTAATTACTATATTGGCGCAATAAATGAAAATGAACATTCTATATAAAATGACTTTATTTTCTATTATCATTAACTAAGGAGATTCTATTTTTAGTATAAATTGTCAGCCAATGTCAATCCATGTACCAGCACAGGTGAGACTCCATCAGAGAATCTAGCAAGGAATCAGAGTTTTCCTAGGTCTAATAAACTGTAACAACCTATTGGCAATTAGCTTTTATTGGTCTAGCTCAGCGGTCAGAAATGTGCAGCTCTTGAGCCACATTCGGCTCTGTAGCCGCCTTGTTGTGGCTCAGAGGGCATCTCCGAAGCCCTGCGCATGACCTCGGCCACCTCTTCTCATTGCCAGTTGGTAGGTCATGTGGTCGGGAGAAGTGCGCTCCTCCCCCTTTGATGTTCACAAAAAAGTTGTCATTGCTGAAGGAGGGAGCAAAATGGCTCCCTCCTCATTTAAGTTTACCAACCCCTGGTCTAACTGGGAACATGAAAATACTGAGATAATACATCTAATTAGCTGCCATCAGTTATTAGACCTGAGAAATTTAACTTAATGTGTTTCTATCTAATGTATTGTCTTTCACAAACTGATTTAGTTATTTATTATGAATCTGTGACTTATCTTAAAGGGGAACTGTAGTCAAATTACATTTTTCATATGCAGTACTATACCTTAGTGAAAAGCGTTTCTCCCCAGTAGTTGTTAAATTTGACGCAAAATGATTGAGAAGGCAGCACTGATAAACTCCCGCACCAGGAAATATGTGTTTGACAAGTACTGGACACTTTTCCATGAATAGGTACCCTCCCCTGGACATTTTTACCCTACTTACTACTTAGCACATGTGCACAAGTAAGCTTTTCCTCTATAACTTCCTGCATTCCAATTTAATTTATGCGGCCAAAAGGTCAGCACACTGCTTAACCAATAGCAGTCAGGCAGCATTTTCTTCTCGTATTGCCTAACTTACAGAACAGAAAGAGGAGGGGGAGGAGAATGAAAGATTCTCATGAAAACTAATTAAGGGAAGCAAACGGCAAGTAGTATTTCTTCCCTAAATGTTTAACTATTTGTGTCAGCAATTGGCTTAGTATAAAGGAATTTTATATGTATGTGTGCAGTTATATTGGCACTTTAGTGCCCCTTTAATCTATTCACCAGTATTCAGTGGTATAATCAGTAATAGTAATTGGTAATATGGCAATGGGAAGTAAACCTGATAGATGAGAATCTAAAACAATTCTCGCAGTAAGTATCTAATGATATATTTGATGACTAAGCACACAGGAGGTAATTATCATTATGATTAATTAATAATAAGGATAATTTTCACCTAATTTAAAGACTGAAAATGGCAGAATTACATTTTACCGTTGATGATAAAACACTTTTAAAAATTCAGAAAATTCACCTAACACTGCAGCATATTGATTTAACCGGGCAACTGCGACCAAGAAAAGTTGCAAGGCGCCCTTTGAAATGAACAGGTTGTGACTTTCAGCCCATTATCAGGCTTTTTTCAAGGATTTTTTTTTTTTCTGCCGTTACTAGTTCTTTAACAATGCATTTTTCCCCCCCAAGGGACTTAGGTATCACTTCAGTCTTTAAATCCACTTAGTCTTCTGGAATAACATGTAAAATTCATCCCCATCCTCAAACTGTTTTATACTTTACATAAGAGTAGTATTATCCTCTGTATATGAAAAAAGCAGAGGACTGAAAACACACAGCAGCTACTTACCCATTTCTTCCTTTAAAAAAAATATATGAATGAAACTTAACATTAGAAAATATAGAGCTGTTATGGGGCCCCACTGGAGTTCTAAAAACACTTAGCTACAATGCTGCCGTATTATTAAATTGAATCTATCATCATCTTCAAACAGAAAACCTCTTTTTACGTATAAAACAACTCCTTCTGCTATAATATTCAGATTGTAGAATATTGTAGTAATATTCAAATGCGTACACAAGAGGAGGTCCACAGTTCATATGTCACTTTAAAATTGGACAGATGTAAAGCACTTCTTTGCTGTTGTTTGTGGTGCCCATTACTTTTAACTATCAATCTTTTTGTTAACAAAAATAAAAAGGAATGGTTTCGGTAAATATTAGATTACGTGAAAAATATTATTGGCTGGAACCTTGAAAATAAAAAGATCACAATAGCATTTCTGGTCAGTAGGAGATCCAGATTGTTCCATGTCTGCAACACAGATCTATAATCGCCACATGTATGAGACTGATAATCAGTGCACTTTTTTTCAGTAATGGGATTATTGAATATTCATTTTTTGTATTTGTTCATTTTGATATTGCGCTACTGTTACGCTGCATTTTAGAGAGGTTTGTTATTCATTGCAATCCCTATGGAGCTTACAATCTAGTTTATCTATTCAGTCACACACAGATGTATGTTTCTGGATTGTGGGAGGAAACCGGAGTGCCTGGAGGAAACCCACACAAGTGCAGGGAGAACATGCAAATTTCATGCGGATGAAGTCCAGGGTGGAATTGAACCCAGAACCCAGCACTGTTAAGGCAGCAGTGCTAGTATTGCTGTGGCCCCCAATGTATCCACAACCATGATCTGGTAGCCATATGAGAGACCACTGGTCAGTTTAAATTCTGAAGTGCAAATGTTTCAGCAGTTATTCATTGAAATATGTAGTTTTTCTCCATTAAATTTTTTGTATTACAATACACACCAGTATGGTCTCTAGTGCAAAATCTGAACAAGATTCCCCCCCCCACACACACACACACACATTATAATTTTTTAGTAAATTACTTAGTATGCAGCATTTTGGGGGTTAAAGACTGAGCCCTATTGCCCAATGGATCTGGTAACAATTGACCCTGTCTCTATCATACATATGCCCTTGTTTTATGAATAGGTGTTTATTATTTTTAATGTATGTTTTCTCTCTTCAGTTTATTTTTTCAGTACCAGTTTCTGGAACATACACAAGTGTGTTTCAATCAGATATTGAAGTCTATACATGCAAATTCTACATTACTAAGAATAAACTGCATTGCAAACCAACAGTCACTAGTTTGTCAAAATGGGAACCTGCAACTAAGCATAACTATGCTACACAATAAAATGCACCTCCAGTAGTCTGTTTATATCTAAGTAATCAGGAAGCTGTACTTATGGTTCTGTCAATCAAGTCCAAAAACACGATCCTGTGCAGAAGCCACAATGTATATTTCCAGCTGAACAGAAATCTTCAGCATGCAGTGTAAGCACCTGGGAGAAATAAAGCATCCTTCCAGCTTAATTGTCAATGATGAACAGAGACATTTAGTAGTGATCTCCTCACTGTGTGCCCAGCTTGCCCCAGCAGGATTTTCTAGAAGCTAACATGTCTATTTTATATATGAATAATAATAGTTCTTGGTAGCACTTTCTTCCCTAGTGTTATTTTTTTTTTTAAATCTGTGTCCATTTTCCTAATTTATTTTAATTAGCTTGTCGTATTAGCACCTATGCATAGAGTAAGTAGCATTACACATGATAATGCCTCAGATATAGAGATATCTCTTTGTACAACTATATCCAGTATACCCTGGGGGTTTTTATATTAGATGCATATATTAATATATGATTCAGCATAGAGAAGCTAGACTACTTATTTATTTATTGATAAATAATTTAGTTTATACCATATACATGGCATGCAACTCCTAATTTACAACCATGCTCTGTAACCTATATCTGAACACTGTAGAGTTATAGCATTTGAATTTTGAGTCATATATTGTAGTAAGTCTGAGCAACTCAACTCAAGATTCTTATTGCTATTAAAGATTTCACTTGTGCCCACCAGTTCACAAGAGTACCCAGTATACAGCTGCTTGGTCGCTCTCTTTTGCAGACTCTGATGCTGTCGACTCGATTTTCAAAAGTATACATCATAATAACCCTTCTGAACAAATACTGTTTACATGTATTGATGTTCTTCAGTGAGCCTTCCTGAAAAAAATAATTGGATATTCTGCCTGCATCACACTTTACTGGATAGCTTCATGTCCTTGGCAAATCTTCACAGTCTTACTCTTGTACCAAAAAACTCCTATAAAAACCAGACTTGTCCACAATGTGAACATCAGCTTAAATTCAACCTGAATAGTCATCACATTAGAGGGCGAAATTTGTTAAAATCGGAAATTACCGATATCGAACGAGTTTTGCCGATATCGCGATATCAATACCATCGATATCGCGATATCGAACAGGTTTTACCGATATCACGATATTGGAATTTACTGATAACGCAATATCGAATTTCAGCTGAACCATTGATTTCAATGGCAGAACAGCCGAAATATTGCTATCACGATATCGGTAAATTCCAATATCGCGATATTGATATCGGTAAAAATCATGATCATTAAAAATATCAATATTGCGATATCGATAGTATCGATATCGCGATATCGGTAATTTCCGATTTTAATAAATTTCACCCCCCTGGGACTGAGAAGACATTAATACACAAGTATAACTGGTAAAAACACCAGGCAATAGTGTCAGGATCTTTCTATTTCTATCAATTGTAATTGAAGTAATTTTTTTGTGCTTACCTCAATTACAATTGACTGGTTAAGAGGTAATGTAGACATAAAATAGTATCACAGCGGCATGACTAGGGTACTATTCTTTGTACTAATCTTCATTTGTATTTAGCCTAATGTAACTTTCCTTGCATATTTAAGAATAATGTTTTTATCCGGGTATAAAGCACATTCGTTAGCAATTGCCAAATTTGCAACAGAAAATAACAAACAGACAAAACAACCCTGGCACAGTTAACCATCAACAGAGAAATCATGGTGTGAGTCTCGAAGTAAAATATGAAAAGATCATTGTCAAACTAGAGTGCTGGTTCTTACCAGGACACAAAAGTTTGACAGTGGGGCTTATTCAGCAAAGTGAGAATTTCACTGACAAATGAATTCTCATCATTTTGGGTTGCTAAACTCCGATTCTCTACTCCATATTTACTAAACAGAGAATTCCCATAGTGTGAGAAGCCGTTTCTTACATAGCGGCATAGTCAGTTGGACAGTAGCAGCCCTGCCATCAGCCCCCTAATTTGCCACTTTAATCTGGTAAAGTGAAATTGGTGAATGCGACAAAATATGCCTTGCTGAATTCACTACTTCGACAGACTCCAATGCTTCATGCAGAGGTGAAATATTCATATGTGCATGCCCTTATAAAGTTCGAAGTGCTCTGCAAGTCTACAACTGTTAGAACCCATCAAATTGGTCTTGAATTCTCCACATTGCTGAGTTTGCTGAAGAAACAACTATGGCGAAGTGGCAAATAAATGTGAATTCACACCTTTAGGAGACTAACATGAATAAGCCCCTTGAGTCAGTCCTACACTGGTAAGGAAGCTAACCTAATTCAAGCAGGCAATACCAATATGGTAACAGTAACAGTGTAGCTTAGGAGTCCACAGAGTGGACAATTCTAATTACATTTACCGTGACTGTTGCCATACACCATTATAACCACTCCAGTAATCTCTTCTATCTATAGGTGAAAACATAGCAACATAGTTTATAAAGCTGAAAGAAGACACAAGTACATCCAGCTCAGCCTATTTTCCTGCAGTGTTGAGCCAGAGGAAGGCAAAAAACCCATGAGGCAAGAGCCAATTATCCTCATATTAGG
>WMED01022490.1:0-10946 GCA_019650415.1 Pipa parva | reverse complement strand
CTCACTTCTCACTATCCTGAATTCCCCCCTTGGTGTCTCAGTTACCCAATCAAGATAGAAAAATGAACAAAATCAGTAAAAGGTTCAGTCCTGGTATTTTAGAATTTGTCTAATTTTTGCTGAGTAAAACAGATTAGTAATCCAATTACGGGATTTTACTATTGACATGACATTATGTTGGCCATACACAGTAATATTATTTATTTTTAGAAATCATTCCTTTGTATATGCAATTTCTTACAGAACATCATTGACTTTTTGATCCACTGTATTGTTTGATTGGAAAGTAGTTTTTTCTGTCCATCAATATGTACATTTATCTCATTATGGTTCAATCATTACAGTTTCATATTCTGAAAAACTGTGCTGTGTATTACCTACTTGATTGCATGCGGATACATGGGCACAGTCTTTAAAGTTCGAATTGTCACTTAAAGGTGTGAATTTGCCAGCTAAAGACAGTCACCATAAACTGCTACCATTGCAGTAGCATCTTTATAATGAGAATATTGTCGTAGTTGCTATGGAAACAATACTTTAAAAATTGTTGCAGTCTTGCTATGAGAAACCGCTGTGAGAATTTGACAGTCAAATTTGGACTTTAGAGAACAATCCCCCCAATGGTTCAGGGTGTAAGATGATTTGCACATGATGCAAAGAGCTACAGCTCTTTATTTCCCTAATATCTGTAGGAACACTTTAGACAGTTTTAGTTTAAAAAAGTAATAAATGAATTAACAGCGCAAACCAAAAAATGCAAGTCCCAATGAGTGTCAAAAATAAAAGTCCCAATATGTGTCCAAAGTAATGATGAATTGGATGATCCAAATAATCTTGCCAAGCTACTCCAGAGATACAGATGAAAAAATCGCGTTGTGCTGGTAAAAATGTTTTTACCTAGGGAGAAGCGCAAGAAAAAGGCACTATATAGTGCAGTAAATCAAGTGACGTATGGTGAATTAATAATAGAAACCCAATATGCCAAGAAGGTACTTATTGAGAACAATGATGCTTAAAATGGGTGACTAAGTGGAAAGGAAAGGATCGTTAAACACCCCGGTGTATCAAATGGTGATCACAGCATCAGTATGCGCTTACCAAAAGTAGCCATAACACATGCCTTGTATAAACCAATATAATTTCTTTTGGATGTAACTGCGTCACGAACATCCCTCCGTTTTTCTCTCCACCAAATTCTCCCCATTACAATGGGGAGAATTGTCACAGTCGCAGATTTGCTATGGGAATCTGCGGTTTGAGAATTTGACAGTCGAATTCAGACTTTAGAGAATTTAATTTAATTTGGATTTAATCAATTTAATAAAAATTGAAAATATTGACATCGCGATGTTGAATTTCCAGCGATATTATGGATTTTTCCATAGAAATGAACAGATTAACAGATTTCGATCGAATTTCAAAATCACAATATTGGCAAAATCAGTCAATATCGCGATATTGGTAAAAACAGCCAATATCACGATATCGACAACTGTAATCATATATTTACCCGATTCTTAAGTGATGAAACTCTATTATATAATGACTTAAAAAGTAGTACATTATTTTAATATATCACAAAATAATCCACTTAATATTTTAACTAGTTTAAATATTATTATGTGGACCTGTTCGCTTTCTTTCGCTAATCTTTCCCACTCGCCTTCAGAAATCTGTTTAGGCCTCTCCGTTTATCAGTACTGTCAATCTAGTAACTAGGAAATGTTGAAATAAAAGGTCACTGATCTTGCATTGACTTTGTATTGTTATCTACAGTAGCTTCCTGGTTATTTTACTTTTTGTAATCAATATTTTATTGGTTTTTCAAATTATAGTATAGAACAGTTACAGACTTTGAATAAACATTATAGTAATATACTGTATAACTATGAACATGAGATATATTTCACATAATTAGATTAATAACAAAACTATTAACATTTATTCAATGTGTTACAGAGCACTAAATTAATTATTTCTGTGTTGTTGTAAATGAGTGTTCCACTGGAGCCATAACAGTTCCACATCATAAGCATTTTGTTATATATGGCCTGTAATAATTCTATTCCACTTTCCTAATTAGTGTTTGGGTGTCTGGTAGTTCTGCCTTTTTCCAGAAGGCTGCGAGCAATGTTCTTGCTGCTGTTAAAATGTGTGTGGCTAATTTGTTTTCCGATTTGGATCTGAGTTTTCTAATTGGTAGACCTTGGAGAAATGATTGGGGGCTAGGTTGGATGTGTATTTGAAATACTTTGATAAGTGTATCTGCTATTTCCTTCCAATATTTCTGAGCTATTCTGCAGGACCACCAAATATGCATGAATGACCCTATCTCTCCACAGCCTCTGAAACAGAATTTTAAAGCATCGTTTTTGACTATTCTGGCTATTCTAATTGGTGTGTAGTACCACCTATACAGTATCTTGTATGCTCTTTCTTTGGATACTGTGCATATTGAGGATTTGTTAGCTAGGTTCCATATCATACTCCAGGATTTGTCCGTTATATTAACTTGCAGATCGGTTTGCCATTTGGTCATATATGGGTTTGTGAATGTTGATGTATATTCGAATATTTTTATTGGATATTGTTATTAAGTGGGATATTATTGTAGGTCGAATACATAGTTTTTCAAAATATGTTTGAGGTGGGTTTAGTACTCTATTTCTTTTATTGATGGACTTTATATAGTTTCTTATTTGTAAATATTGGTAAAATTGTGTGTGATCAAATTGAAATTTAGCTTGTAGTTCTTGAAAGGAGAGAAGTTTATTGTTTAGATATAACTGGTCTTGAAATATATTACCTTGTTGGATCCACTTTTGGAAAGCTATAATATTACATCCCGGAGGAAAGGCTTTATTTGCAAATAAAGTTTGGTGAGTTGATTCTGGACTGTGCCTGGTTATTTTTCAACATGAAATTATATTAACTTTTTTTCCCCAACCAAAAATACCTTACAAAATATTGTACATTGCTCTCAACCCCAGATACATTTTATTATGCGGACAGCATCCCTTTAAACTTTATAGAAATGTAATTCAATGGACTGTATATATTTTGCTTTGTTGACAGTTGATTCCTGTGGCTTATAAATGGATTCTTTAGCATACAAATACAAAACCCATATGACAAAAGGTGTTCTTACCTTTTTCCATACAGTCTTAACATTTAAGCATTACAGTTATTATAAAGCAATGCCTGCAGTGTAACAGACATTCCTGAAAGACAATTTGAATGATTTCCATTCATCTGGTTGACGTGGTTTTTCTTTCTGTAGTATGGTGCAATGTGACTTAATCTTCCCCTTTGCACTGTTTAACAAAGTACCGCTCATTTATCTGCAACAGTCATTTGTCCCACTCATATGGGGCTCATTCAATAAAGTCCAAATTCACCTTACATAGTGACTCTGAGCGAAATGTATTAAAATCACAATATCGCGATATCTAACTTTTTTTAACCGATATCGCGATATTGGAAGTTTATCGATATCGGTAATATTGATATCGTGATATTGAAATTCGAACGAACCATTGATTTCAATGGCAGAATGGCTGAAAATGTCGATATTGCGACATCAATATTGGCAAAATTGCAATATCGCGATATTGGTAATAGCGATATTGGTAAAAATCATTCGATAGCGCGATTTCTGTAATTTTAACGATTTTCATAAATTTCGCTCTCATGAGTCTCTGTCAACAAATCAAACTAACTGTATTTAAGTGAAAAATAGTTATTTTTATATGTCACCTTGTGCCTAGTTCATGTTTAATAATAGACTAATTTAGTTGCAGTCGCCATTGTTCCCGGGCTTTATTGTCTGAAGTCTGAATTCACCTATCTACAATTCAAGTCGCATCACCTAATAAGTCATGAATTCACTTCTCCTTTTTCATGAAGCACCAGAAAGACTTGGTGCATTGTTTGGCAAAGTCAATCAAAGAGAAGCAGGAAGCAAAGTCATGAGAACTGATGTGAATGACTCCAGTGAAGTGCAGCGACTTCATCCAACATATCCCTAACTTTAAGTGAATAATATATCTATTTCTATGTAACCTACTCCCTATGTCATGTCGTCATTTGTTGTCACCATTATGCCTCTTAAATGAATAATCTCCTTACGCCACACTATGGCCCTGCCATCGAGTCCCTGATTCACCAGTCTGATGTGACAAAGTCAAATGGGCAAACTCGGAGCAGTACACCTACTTGAATTTGTTCCATTGACAAACTCCATCACTTGTTGAATAGCTGAAGTACCTGTGCAGACACATGCAAAGTTATACAAAGTTCTCCATAAGATCGAGACTATCATATTTGCCCAAATTAGATATATAATTGCCACATTGCAGAGGTGGTTGAATAAGTGATCACATCCATAATGGTGGCTTAATACCTTATAGAGTATTAAAAGTTTGAATAAAACTTTATATTTGACATGTATACATGTAGAAAGCCAACTTAAACATTAAAATGTAAAAATGATTTTGGGATCAGTAGTACTTGCCTCTTGTATAAACGGTCCTTCTCCTACAGCCGTTCTGTATATAGGCTGTTCCTGTATATTACCGATAAGTCCTGCCTCCCGAGTGACACCATGGAACTATTCAGAGAGTGTAGAATCCCTTTCCCTTCTGCTTATATAAATCCTGTTCCTATCCCTGAGCATGCACAGATGAAAGCTGTTCGGTTGCCTCTGTGGTCAGCTGTGGAGAGAGGAAGTCAGGGAGAGGAGGGGGCATGGCTACACACAGCAGGAACTCATTCAGAGAGAGAATACAGTTACAGTGGGATATTGAGCTCTGCTGAATTAAGAGGTGAGTCTGGAGTTTCTTAATCACTATATTGCCTGACAATAGATAAATGGAGCTCTTTTTATAGACAGGGTTTACTAAACCTTTAAGGCTTGGTTCACACTGGCGTTTTTATGAGTGGTGTATCGTACGTTGCACATAATAACAAAATACGCTGCCAGTGTAAACCTATGGACTTACATGGTTCTGGACACAGTAGTATTACGCCGTGCACAAGATGCAGCCAGATAGGAAGAAGAGCCATGAATGCTGAGGGAGCATTCACACTGTTGCTGGTTAGTACAACAGAAAAATATGCTGGAGTGTATTTTTTCCCCTCACTAGCGTATTAATACACTGGTGTGAACCCAGCCTAAGAAAGGTAAGGGGGATTAGTTCTGGCAAAGAGAAGAAAGGAAGCCAAGGAAAATGCCAGGAGTAGACCATCAAGGCACAGAGCGTCATCATTAACATCTTCCTCATTTCAACCTGAATCCAGTCAGAAATAAAGCATCATATTGTACCAATAAATAATAATTTAGTTAAAAAGACAGCAAATAACGCTATTAAATTGCTCTTACTTAGAAATAAAGGTAAACTGTCATCAACATTTTTTATAAAGTCATTTAATCACACAAGCTTAAACAACTTTATGTTCAGTCGCGTATTCAATCCAATTTTGATACTTTTATTTGTTATATTTTACATCTGCAGCAGATTCTGAGTCTTAAATAGATGAATTTGCATTCATATTTCTTGTCATGTGCCTTTAGTTAACTGATGTCATTGGCATTATCCCACAAAGGAACAGTGCAGCGATGCTGCCTTGGGCTCAGATGGATGGAGATCCTGCTACCTCCTCACTACACAAGGCAAATATGGCTCCTCAGGAGGTTGACTTGCTGATACGTTCTATCTGGGAAGTATTTTTTTTTTTAAGGATAACAACAGGCTAGTATTTTCAAGGGTTGATTTGTAAGGAGGGCATACTTACTGATATGATGAGTGAGTTCAGCTCCAGTGCTTCCCCTGCTCTCTGTATGCTGTACTGCTGCTGTGCTTCCTCTATTTGGCAAAACTGAGAGGAAAAGGAAGTGAAGAGGATTGTGGGAACTGCCAAGAACAGAGGAAATCTGCAGCATCCAGAGAGCAGAGGCAGCGCTGGATCTTACCTCATCCATCGGTAAGTATCACCCCATGACAATACAAGCCTAGTTACCCTTTAATATTCAACAGTTGAATGCTTGTGACAGTATAATATCCTTTCCTTTTAAAATATCCTTAGTATTTAATAGTTAATATATGCATAGATGCTCTTTTTTCCTTAATACAATAAAAGTTACTTTGTACCATGGGCAATTCATATTTTGACAAATAAAATAACACATTGATTATTTGACAGATATGAGCAGTGATAATTGAAAATAGCAAAACACAGGAAGGTGTACACTGTCTGACAAGTGTACAAACTATTGAATGTACTGGCAGGCCAGTTAACAGCTCCTCCTTTGTGTGTGTGTGTGTGTGTGTGTGTGTGTGTGTGTGTGTGTGTGTATATAAGAGAGTTACAGTGCATGAATGATTGTAATGGTTAGTTGAAGTAGCTCAGCTATTCATTGACTGCCTGGGTATGCATTTGTCAATGTAGCTCTGTGGACAAGTTGGATCCATTATTATCATCATGTTTTCTCCACTCACCAGCAATAAAGCGCGCAGGGGAAGCTATGAAGGGATTTTGTACAACAAACCCACTGTGAGTACAAAGTCTTTTATTCTTACATCACAATTTGCTTTTCACAGGAATAAAATAAAATAAAACTGATTACAACACTATGTCGCCCTGCTTCAGTAGGTAAATAAAACCACATTTTAGAACTAAAGATTGTTCTCACACCGGTGGAAATATTCTGAATTCTTTAGAATTATTTTTTTTCCTTTGCAATGTGTATTTGACTCCTTGGACAAAGCGGATATGTAATTGGTCGGGATCTAAGGCTTGCTGAATGATTACAGGTGCATGTTATATACAAGAAGTAGTTTTACTTTTATCTATTATCACTATTATCACTATTATCACTATTATCACTATTATCACTATTATCACTATTATCGATTTGAAAATATTTATTGTTATTTCTGTTCATTTCTTTTCTCTTGGAAAATGATTGCGTTGCCTTATAATGGACAACTGTTATAGGGCAATAATCATGCGAACTTCAGATCTGTGACTTGGTAAATGTTTATTTAAAACTTGTTATACCAGGTATGCTTTCTATCGGAGTTTATAAGGAGAAAACAATGTACAATATTTCTAATTTAATATCTTTATAACAATACATTTCAACTGATATCTTACTGAGCAAATGTCCTTATCATTGTTATACCCTCCTAAACAATTTATCATTTATAAATAAATTGTATTTTTCATATTGGTTTAGAGAGTAACTAAGCCAGAGGTTTGAGTCAGAACATTTTCTATTCTTGACTAAGTTGTCTAGACTAAATTAGGGGGTTATTCACTATGGTGGGAATTTGACTGTCGAATTCACAAACAGCGGATTCCCATAGCAATTCCGCTACAATTTACCCATTGTAAAGTCGTGACAATTTTTTAATGTTAAGGTTAAGATTGCGACAACTTTCCCATAATAAAGTCGCAAGTACGACAATATTCTCATTATAAAGACGCGACTGCGACAGTAGCAGCCTATTGCAACTATCTATCTGGTGAATTCGCACCTATATGCAACAATTCAGACTTTAGTGAATAAGCCCCTAAGAGAGTTGTATAGACTAAGTTGTCTAATGGAAATATGTTATTAGTAAACAGACTGAACATGTACAAGAGTACAGTCACGCGTGCTGTGGCATTGATTAGTAAGCAGTTTCTAAACATCTGTGTAACTTAAATATGGATACCAGTGTTAACAGAGTAAAGTATAAATGGTAACTCATTCAAAATGCAGTGGGTTTTATTTTATGTTAGACAGACTGATTATAAGGGTTATTAAGTCTGACTTGTCACGTAAAAGTCTGAATTCGCCACTTCCCCATATTCAGGTATTCAAACTCTGCGATGTGACGAATTTGCCAGCGAATGATGATTGTACACTACACAATAGACTGCTACTGACGTGATTGTAACTTCACTATGGGAATTCTAACTTTTTTGCGTATTCACTAGGGCAGCGGTCGGCAAACTGTGGCTCGCGAGCCACGTTTGGCTCTTTGGCCGCGTTGTGTGGCTCCGAGCTAGCTGCCCTCCCACCCGCCCATGGTCTTTGACGTCTCTTGTGATGGGACGTGAAAGGTCATGTGATTGGGACCGTACATGCTCCTCCCCCTTTGCGGCTCCTGGTCAATTTGCAGAGGTGGAGGAGGGAGAGAATGGCTCCCTCCTCTGTGAAGATTGCCGATCCCTGCACTAGGGGAATCCTCTGTTTAGTGAATAAGGAGTAGAGAAACAGAGAGCAGTAACCTAAATGATGAGAATTCACTTCGACAAATAATCCCTATAGTCCTACCAGTGCAGCTGAATGCAGTATGAAGTATAGCAGTATTTTTGAACTAATAATTTTTATATAATGACTAGGTTCCAACAGATTTATACACAATCACACAGACATAAAAAAATGGAGTATTGCAATACTTGGTGATACCTTTTTTATTGGACTAACAGTCATTTTAAATAGACGAGCTTTCGAGAGGTCCGTCCTCCCTTCATCAAGTCACAAACAATACTAAGTTAGGTTAAGAAGATATTGTTCTACAACAAACAGACTGTTGGAGCAGTTGTAAATATTGTCAGGAGTGTGCGATTGGACAAGGATAAGGAGGGTTTAGTGGTGGAATTCTTTGATATATAGAAGCGAACAGTTGAAAAGCAAACAAATGTATAATCATATGCAATATATATATACATATTATATAGTAATTACAGTAATAATAATATATACCTAATATTTATCTTTACAATTTTTTTAAATCATCTCTCTCTTTAGATTTACCATGAAGGATATCTAAATATTTCGATGCAATAGTAATCACCTAATATTTTTTTAGAATTTGGGTCTAAACGTGCTCCAATGTGTTGATCTAGGTTTGTAATATGCGTGAGAAACAAATGATATATCATGTGATGGTTATCTGCAGAGGCAAGTTCATCCAATTCAATCAGATTATCGCAGCAATTATGCTACTCAAATTCACAGTGAACATATTAGAACATTAATGTCCATTTTCACCAGCTGAGGATGAAAGGATAGATTATAATTAAACGTATTTATAGACATGTTACAAAATGAACGCGTGTTGATTTTATTTATACCACTGCCAAATGTAAGCTGCCTAATCTGGATCAGCTATTTACTGAATTGTGTCAAAATAATAAGAGAAAGATATTTTACCAAAAACAAAGAATCATAATCCCCATGGCTTCTAAAACATGTAAATAACACTTGTATGGCAACAATAGTGTCAACCAAAATAAGACAAATTCATCAAGCAGCGAAGTGAGCTAAGATGCGTTCGGCTCACTTCGCAAATGGTAGTATGTGCATGCTGATGTCCTGCGCGCGGCATCAGCATGCGCATTAAGGGGATTCCCGTCTCGGTGAGGCAACTCTTTTTTCTCGCTGAGACGGGAATCCGTTTAATGAGCTCGCTGATGTCCGCACACTGGACATCAGCATGCGCATACTACCATTTGCGAAGTGAGCCCAATGCATCGTAGCTCACTTCGCTGCTTGATGAATTACCTCCAAAGTCGTGACATTGTCCTTACCTATAACAATCTTGCTTATTAATAGTATTTTCGCATTAAACAGATCCATGGGAACCATGTCAAATTCACACGTTAAAGAATAAGGCCCTTAGTGAAAATCAGTTCAGAATAACAAAAAAAAGCAATTTATTAACGGGAAAGAAATGATTATGATACAAGATATATATAATTCAATTTAAACCTAATGAAACTGATATAATATAGTATTTAATTTTAATCATGTTTTATCTATGATGCATTTGTTTTGTGGAGACTTTTGGGTTGTAAGGGCAGCCATACATTCTCTTTTAATTTGATGTTATTTTGGTAAAAAGTCATCTGCTTTAGTCAGAAGTCTCATTATGATAGAATTATAGTCTTCTTGTGCTGATCCTCAGCTTAGCTGAAGTGAAAGTAATTCAGTCAGGTGGGTCAAAATTCCTCTGGCTCAGTAGAAGCTTCAAGTCTGTATATTCGTTAACCCAATGTTCATAAAGTCTTTAGATTTGTAGCATATGTAGAATAGAGCCTTTTTTGCTTGGCTGATAAAGAGGTATTGGGAACCGAAGAACAGAAAAAACATGAAGAAACCAGTGGTACAGCCTTCATTTTGTTATGCAACTTCCAACCTGTACATATTTAAAGTACAAAAACTTAGGTGAACTACAGTATATATATGTTAGGGTAGAGTGATCGTGTCAGTCCACAGATGCAAAAAAAATGAGTATTGCAGTATTTGGTGATATCTTTTTTAATTGACTAACAGTCAGTTTAGATAGACAAGCTTTTGAGAGGTCTGTCCTCTCTTTATCAAGTCTAAACAAAATTATCACCAAATATTGCAAACAGGGCTGGGCCTAGGGGTAAGCAAGATAGGCGGATGCCTAGGGCGTAGCAGGAGGGGGCGCTATCTTAGTGCTGGCCACTCTCCTTTCCCCTGTCCCTACCTAACTCCTCCTTGGCCCGGTTGTCACTGCTGTAGGACTTAGTGCTACAGCGTTCCTCCTTCTCCATTAATGATATAACTTCCTGGTGCTCACAATAAATAACATCATTGCTGGGAGGAGGGACACTGTAACGCTAAGCACTACAAGCATAGACAGCTGTTCCGAGGAGGAGGTAGGAACAGGGAAAATTGAATATTTGCAGTTGATCGCTTATTTTCTTTACAAATGCCTGTAATTCCATTTGGTCATATATTGTTTCCTACATAGCAGGCTAGGCAATACTTGTATCTATGCCTTTAAGAGCAAGGAGGGGCTTCTTGTTAAATACATGTTATAATGTGAAACTAAAAGAATTACGCATAATGTTCGCTTATTTTTTTGACATATACAGTGGGGAAAAAAAGTATTTAGTCAGTCACCAATAGTGCAAGTTCCACC
>WMED01022489.1:0-11666 GCA_019650415.1 Pipa parva | reverse complement strand
TTTTATTTACGATTTACACAACGTGCCAACTTTTCTGATTTTGGGGTTTGTATTTTTACTTACAGATTATTATTATGGCTACAGCCAGGGAAAATTCAGCCTTTTAATATCAATTCATTTGTCAGGAGACACTTCCCAATAAAAGTATAACAAAGTAAGGTAGTACCAGCCTTAGAATAAATGACAAGTGGTTTATAGTTTATGACCAATACTATGTAGTTCCTTAGTATTGGTTGATGGCTTTTAACTACAGTCAATTATGGTTAATTGGACCACATCGGGACGTGATCATTTTGGTCCTAATAACCAGCTGGTCCAATTAAACGAACATACCTTATGTAATAGGATTTGGCTTGGTTCTGTAGGATTCGGTTAAAAAAAGCAGCTGGTCCGATTAACTGGTGGTTCAATTAACCGGAATCGAATGTATTATGATCATAAACATGTAACTAACACCCTCTGTATAAAATGTATGCCTGGAATAGGAACAGGGATGTTGAAGAAGCATTTTCTTTTGTTTGTTGCAATATCTCTAAGATTGGGCACACTTGCAGAAAATCCATATAGCCCTTTGGTGAGCTCACACAATGTTTGTAGTTTGCTTAAGCAATTGTCCAGTGATGCAGGGCATAATTCATGGGGGAAGTGTCTATCAGGTGTTTCTGCAGGATTTGTTTCACTTATGCTGTATATGTTATTGATAATATTGTTGATGAGTCCAGATGAAAAACATTTTAATAATATCAGAAGTAAAACCTGCTTCATGCAGAATTCATTTGGTTGTTTTGCAGCTGTCACGGTGTAGTTTTTTTCCCCATGCAAATGCTGTAAATTGACTGATTTACTTCTCATGGTTATTTTTTTAATTCATATTCAGAGATAGCTTTCCCTGTAGTTCTCTGTTTTATAGCATTCCATATCTCCTAGCTGCACTGGTTTTTATCAAACAAAATGGATGATTACTCAGAAAGGTTTAAGTTTAGCTGGGAACACAGTCGATCTTTTTTTAGCTGGTAATTCAGAGAGTGGTTTTATCAATTTTGCTTTTCAAAACTGTGGGAAGTATGAGCACAGGAGTGTCCAGTATTTCATCTTTTTCTTCAGATCTAAGTTATTACTTGCTTTGTTTTTAAAACTGCTATTTTTTTTTATAGTCCTCCAAGAGAAAAGCAGATATGGTGGTAGAAAGTGGAAAAAAGGATGTCAAGAAAGCCAAATCATAAGATTTTATGCAAGACCATAGATGTTAATTGATGTGTGAAGCCAATTTAATCTTTTTGTCCTGTAATGACGCAAACTATAAAATCAGTTGCTATGCCTGTGTATTTACAGAACATCAATAAAACATATGACTGTCAGTAGTAGAATTTGTATATTTTATGCCTTTGTGTATCCAGAATACGTGTACTAGTATATTTTGTGCTTTTCAGTATTTACATGTATTTTGTGAAATTCATGTTAAACTAGTGCAAAGAGTTTTAGCTTTTATATGTTTTATACTGTTTGCTGCTGCTTTGAAATAAAATAATATCTCTCTGCTGTTACAGTTTTGTTTTTATTTGGTTTGGGAGCTAGACCAAATGACTAGAGACTTGGTTTCCTAAGAGCCATAAAGGAACACATTTTTGGTACAACAGGTTTCTATTATGCACAGTTGATATAACATAACGTTTATTAATGCAGTCACACTTCCAGAGCTTCAACTCAGCAGAATAAGGACACACATTAGTATTCTGCCTGGAATACACAGAAAGGTTCATCTTTAGAGCAAGTACAGTCACATAGCACGGGGTCTTTAAGGGCACCCCCAGCCCTACACACTAGAGGGAACCCTTACTGAGCTTTGAATATTCATCACACACTCTGGGCAATAGCCCATCACTTGATCTTCTCTAGCTTCTAGCATAACTGACCTTGTGCTATTACCACATCTAATAGAGACTAACCTAACCTCAGTGGTTAGCAAGAGACTCTCAAAGGTCTTTTTCCAGAAGCTCTGTTCAGCAGAACACAATGGTACTTGGGCTTTCCACCCACAGGTTATCCCTTCTAATTCACAGCACAATATTTTCTACAGGACAGGTCCTTCCCCTGCCCCTTAGGGGGCTAGGGTAGGGAAGAGACATCAGAGGCGACTCGAGTGCTCTCGCAGAGACTGGAATCCCTTTAAAGCGTTCGCTAATGTCCGCGTGCCGGACATTAGCGAGCGCATAACAGTGTGTGTGAAGTGATGCGAAGGATCCGGAGCTCAATTCGCACTATGGCGAATTACCCCCTAACTCTCCTACACTTTCTTACATACACCCACTAGTTCACCTGACCTGTGTGATTCATTCACCCATTGCACACTGAGACATTTTAAATGCTTTGGGGAACCCCTTTGTATGGCTTATAACAAAACTAGCAAAGAAAAGCATAGTACTTACAATTAACAATGACTGCTTGGAATATTTTCTTACAGTGGATCGTAAGTGTCTATAGTTTATTTATTTTTCTAACTTAGTAATTATGTTGATTATAACTGGAGTTTGCATACTTTATTAAGAATACAAATGCAGGCAAAATGTACGATATTGAGCATTAATGCATTTGTTTTTTAATAAAATCAACTTAGCAAGGACCAACTTACTAGGACATATTATGTCAACAGTGGAAAAAGAATACAAAGAGCAGTTATAATCAATTAACAGATAGTCGGTCAACTATTGGTGTAAAGGAATCTTTTATTTATAATCTTTATAATCAGAATTATTTAAAATGTTAAACCAAAGGTCGATGAGAGAAGGTCACAATGAAATGTGATATTTTCCTTTTTACCAGTTAGATTGGTCATACTAAAAAAAAAAATAAAAAATGCTAGGACACAGAATAGCAAGAAGTCACTCCACTGCAGTCAATACCAAACATTTTATATGTTCTCAATATACAGGTTAGTTGTCATTTTCAGATATTCATTAGGATGTTAAAAGTTACCAAAGAGTTTCATGACCATATATATTTCTGTATTCATATAGGGTATAGAACTCCAAGATGAGATTTAAAATAGCCTCTTACATTATTCAGAAGGGATAGATTATGCTTTATGAGACCCACATTTTATACAGTCTGTTTAAAAGAATTCTCTCTTTCTCCGCTATACATTGTGCATGCTCTTTCAATACCCACCATGTTTATATCTCTCTGATACTTTGATATTTTTCTTTGATTTTTCTCTTTTTGATTTCCTACTTTCTCCTCTATGAATTTTTAATTCCTACTCTTTGATCTCTCCCTCTATTTTTGTCTCCTTTATATACCCGCCTCTTAATATCTCCCTGTGATACCTGTTTTTGGGGTTTCTGATACCCCTCTCTGTTATAACTCTCCTCTCTCTACCTGCCAATGCGAGTGCTAACATTTTTCTTATGCCCTCCTATCCATCAGGTTTCTGTCTCACTGTGTCAGTGTACTTCAGCTGCCCCTATAAGAAACGGATTTAATTCAATTGTTGTAGCTACTGCTATTATGGAACCTCTGTACTTTAAAATCAGACTTTGCTGAAAAGATTGTCCCTAGTCCCTTAAAATTCCCACTCCAGAGAGCAACAAAACCAGCTATGAGAGATTTTTTTTGAAGTTCTTTGTTGGGTTTTTAAATTAGCGCACATGCTTGGAATCAGTGAAGGAATCTACTTTCCCTTGTTCGCTTGGGGCTGGAATTATTCAAGGGAACAAAGAGTGAAGTATAAGTTAGCTCTGTGGCCATATGTTTTTATATGGTGACAAAATTCCTCTGTGACTTCTAGCATCCTTGTCAGATAAAGAAATGTTTTATATGAATTGTGAGGGGTTAGCAAAAGTGGCAGTGCTTTCTTTACAAAGTGCAGTGGATTGTGTAAAAACAAGTCCATTTTTATTGAATACACAGCATATATTTTAGGTTTAACACATACAGTACTTTCTCTTTATCTGGACACAATTACAGCTTCAAAGACTACACAGTCTCTGTGTAAGTTACTGAGGTCATAGTCATGCTCCTCAACACTCCCTAGCTGCACACTAACTGCACAGTTCTGCACACCCACCCATCTCACTATGCACACCCTCATCCGGTAACTGCCTGATAACTTAAAAAAAAATACATTCAGCTCTCTGTCTTTTTACCAGTAATATCTCAGCATAAATCCTGCTAAGGATCTTACTCTCACAACAAAATATTTCTAATTTCTATATTAACTAACTTCATGTGAATAAAACAATTCAATTCAATTCTTTTTTCTTTAGTTAGAAAAATGGATTTCTAATGCTGTCACAGACAGAACACCGAAATATAAAAATGCTTCAAAGCATTTATAGTTGTTAAAAAAAAGTCAATCTGTACTTCCAATAATTTTAAATTGTCTATAAAGTATGATATTTAGCTATTTTGTTTTAAAACATGATATTTCTGGCATACTTCCTCTATTTGTATATTCTAAAGCACCATAAAAAAGTGAGACTGGATGAATGTTATGTTTACCAACATGGCTTCTAGTATTAAACATATAAACAGCAATAAAGTTCATTAATTTAACTTCAAAGGTATCACTTTGCAAGTACTGAATTTTAATTACTGCAATGCCAATCAAAATGGGAATTTTTTTTTTTTGTTATGTTTCTGGTCCTTTAAGTAAATAAGAAAGCATAGTGAATGAAGTAGAATGTAGTAAAGTAAACAAAATAAAACACAATTATTTTGCATAAAACTGTTTCTGGTCCAGGAAACAAGCTATATTTTATTTATAACATATGACAGCTATTGTACAATCAATCTTGGCAATTACACTTACTGTAGGTGCTATACACATTGCTTTACACAAATGGACCATTTAATCATTTTCACAAATATTGAATATCCTGAAAAAAATATACAGGTCACCAGCAGACTCTGTAAAAGCTTTTGAAAATTACATGATAGATTATGCATGTTTGAATAAATGATCAGTTCACAGTTTTAAATAACCGTAACATTTAAAATTCTTTTGCTTCCATAATGACTTTCATGCAATTTTAGATCCTTGAAGAAGTTAAGTCTTGTAAATTTTTAATAAGATGTCAGTCAAAGTGAAAGACCAATTTTAAAATATTATCATTGCCTAGCAAAGTCAGCAACATTACTGATTTTATTGGTAAGGAGATTGCTTTCTTTGCATATTTGTAATCATTTTACCAATTGATGATTTTAAGGGAGTATGTGCATAAAGTTAGGCTTTCATATTTTGTTTTAGATGTTATTTTTGTTACTTTTTTCATTAAAGATGCCCTCAACTTTTTCCTCTTTGGTAAGATTTTCTTTGTATCCAAGCGCATGATTAATACTGTAAAATACATTGCCCAAAGTATTATTTTATTATTGGGCTGTGTTTTTAATTATAGCATGCCCTCATCAGGAACAATGGTGGGCTTCCACCAGCCCACAGTTAGAGCAGTACATTTAAACCAGTCCCAGGACCAGTCTTTTTGCCTGTAGCAACCTCTGCATCACAATAAGGTGAATAAAAGCTGTAATCCTTAACAATTCAAGATATATTATCAAAACAAAATCTATTTTAAAATAGTTTGTTGAATGGTCGTCTGGTCAGGCAGATTTACAATTATTTGTTTCTTCTGTTTTGATTCACATTTGTTTGTTTGTGTGATGGCCTCCATATCATTCCAAGGGTGAAGTAAGTAAACTTAATAGTGGAAAATTAGTGCCTGCCTCTAAGAATAGTGTGTGCCGAGATGCCCTCTTGGCATGAAATGTAGTGCCTGATTTTGGAGCTGCGGTTGAATATAAAGCTTACATGTCTGTGTGGTTTACTTTTGGTAATGACCACACAGATTACTAAATTAGCTTTTGAAAATCATCATTTACATTTAATACATGATTCGCAATGCACAAATCAATATGCTTAACTTTTGCATTGATTTACACCTGTAACACATCATATCCCACCATTGATCTGAACTGATTCACTAAAACAATTATTAAAAGGTTAAGGTATAGCTGCTGATTTCACTTAATGCTCTTGAATATTTTCAGTTTGTGCCCATTACCTGACCAGCGTACTCTTATTTTGCAAGTTTAAGCAGCAAATGTAAATGTACTTGTTTATTCTTTATGCTAATATGGTTACATTATTTTTGTCCCTTAAATATAGACTTATTTCTTTCATACTTCTATCTGCCGACAAACTTTGGTTGAAGAGTGAAGGAGGTGTGGTCTACCACAAAACCAACAGCACATTATAATAGTCCAATTTGATTGGTTATCTAGACCCTAAAGAGTTCCATGGTCTTTCTGTTATATCCAAGAAAAATTAAAGTATGAGGCACTGCTAAATCATTTGGCCCTTTGCCACACAGTGATGATTTCATAGTGTGTGAATTTCAGGCCCTAGGATATCAGAGGAAGAAAGTCAATACAATTAAAGTACTGCCAAGGTAACATTTGTTTCAGGTGTATATATTTCATTAACTAGGTTAGCAACCTTAATCTCTCTCACACAGCGCTTCTTTGTAGATGGTACTACTTCATACTATTTTCACCACAAGGCTAAGACACTAGAAAATGCTTAATAGCTGGTTTCTGTTTTAAAAACTGCTCTGTTGAGGCCTACCTGGCTTTGAACCTAGGACCTGCTGCTTTGTGTGATATTGCTGCTGAAGGTACATCATTCTGTAATAAATTTTTGCATTGTGCTCATTTATTGAATTCTGGTCTTGCAACCCAACTCGGTCTATTGATAAATTTACTGACTAGGAATCATGTTGTCCACCCTGAACCTTTTGTTCTATGCATTATCATGAGTTGTTGGATCCCAAAAATGTCCAGGGCACCAAAAAGGACATTAGTGAATACTGACTAGGAGAGAGCTTTTCAACCTCCCTCTTTCCCTCTGTTCACAAGTCCAGTCAACCATATTAACTAGAGTCACACTTCCAAGTGCTGTAGTCTGCATGTTTCAGTTAGGAGACCTTCCCAAACCTACTACACAGGAGTGTTTCTACTTGTGGTTGTTCCACTCTGAGGTCATTATGTTAGGGCACATTGAGTTTTTCAGTAATTACCATTAAAGCTGTAAAGCTTCAAATCTCATTGCTACATATTGCTGCACACTAAATTATTTAAATCTATTTAAAACATACTAAAAATAAGGACGTTTTGGTAAGTACAGAAGACAATGTGGCTGTGTCTCTATGGCAATGTGCTGTAAAAGTAATGTAAAGCCCACCTGTGGCAGTCAAGCTCTCTATGCAATTCATGATGAGCAGGACAAATACACTAGGACGAAATTAAGGGCAAAAACTACATCCCATTTTAAGCACTCACGATGCTCATGCATAAAATTCCTAAAAATGTATACTTCTGTTACTGCTGTGTCTGCATATTGCCAAAACCAAACCCACCAAGGAAAGTTTGGCCAGACACCCAATCCTAATCTACATATCACAAACTGAAAATAATTGTTCATGTAACTTACAATAGTTCCAATGCAACAATCGTAGGTCCCAGCCATAAAGTTCAGCTAATGCTGTTCAACAAATAGGTCATTATATTCATTATTGGTTTGGATCTTTAAATACGGTACTTTTTAAAATCTGCGCAAATTTTACATGTGAAGGCTACAAAGTGATAACAACAATAATAGGAGATGAGTTGACAACCCTGTCAATTTTTTTTAAAAACTGTTTTATTTGGTAATTGGATGCGTAGAGTATGTTAAGCATAAAATAAATACCCATTTTAGAATTCTGTGTTTTTACAGTAAAAAAAAAAAATACAAAAAGAAACCATTATGATTTACTGTATAAAACTAAGTCATTGAATTTATTTGAATTTTTTTGTATTTATTCATTTTTTATATAGCGCTACTATATTACGCAGCGCTTTACAGAGATTCATCATTCACTTCAGTCCCTGCCCCATGGAGCTTACAATCTAGTTTTCCCTATTCAGTACCACACACACAGATGTATATTTTTGGATTGTGGGAGGAAACCGGAGTGCCCGGAGGAAACCCACACAAGTGCGGGGAGAATATACAAACTCCATGCAGATGAAGTCCAGGGTGGAATTGAACCCAGAACCCAGCGCTTAGAAGACTAAGAAAGGTTTTACAATATAAAATTATAGTGTATTGGGGAAAATAATCTGTCTGTACTTCAAAACAGCTAAGTATAGTTTCCACAAGCATAAGAGGTTTCCACCTAATGGAAGGCAGTTCCAAGGACAATGCCATCTGGAAAATGAAAAGACTGAGAATTCTGAGTAACCAATCAGAAGTAATTCTTAGCATAGATTTTTTTTTACTACAACACAATAAGTCACTGTAATTCCGCCTGTCACCTTTCTAATCCTAATAAATCACATGCCGTGGTTTGCATGTTATTAAAACATTTTTCAGTAGAAACTCAGTGATAAAAGTCCTTTGATTTGTGCAGTTTTTTTTTTTTTATATTTGTAAAAACAGACATAACTAAAAGTTATCGGCAGATCCTACTGCAGTGTGGGGTTTACAAATAGAAGAATAAGTTTTCTTTGAAACATTAGTTGATGTTCTATTTGTATCATGCATTTTCTGCCTGGCTCGTATTGCTTTATTATATCTGCATCTAGATGTTAATATTGTCTCCTCTCAATATTCATAGAGACTTAATTGACATCGATGACACTTTTTTTTTTGACGGATTTGCAGCTGACTTAATGTTTTGTCCTGGAAGTTCTATTTATTGCTGAGCTTCTGTGTATTGTAATTGTGCTATTACTTGGATAAAATCATGAATAAATAAACCCTGTTTCTATAAACATTATTGCATAGTAAGTAATAAAAGTGGAGGAAATGCTCAGCTTAATGCAGTTAGCTTTAAGTTGCACCCAAAGCAAAATAAAAGAACACAACAGCATATTAGTGAAGTGAATGCATTTAATTAAACATTATTGGAGCCAGTTACATAGCAGTGCTGGTGGAAAGTTGGAAGAATCTTTGTATAAGATACTGTGGCTAATAAAGAAGTTTTTTCCCCCCATTTTTTATAATTTCTTTAGCTTAGTAAAGTGCTTAAATGGAAGGGTAGTTTAAGGAGTTAATTCAGGAAAGTGCGAACTTACCTGGCGATCCTTCGATTCACATCGCCGAGACTGGTACGCGCTCCCTGCTCTCCTGCACGCGGAGATCAGCCAACGCTTTAAAGGTATTCCAGTCTCGCGAGGCAACTCGAGTGGTCGCGAGGTGATACCTTTAAAGCGTTCGCTGATCTCCGCGTGCAGGAGAGCAGGGAGCGTGTACCAGTCTTGGCGATGTGAATCGAAGGATCGCCAGGTAAGTTCGCACTTTCCTGAATAACCCCTAAATCACTACTTTGTCCTTACTAGACCTCTCAAGTATCCCAGATTCCCCAAGACATTCCTGTTTTTCAGGTCTTGTCCTGTAATCAGAGGTCCCTATCCCCAAGTAATGGTGGACCTCCCCTCTACCTGATGGTTGGTCCATTTCATAGACATCACCAGCACACAGCCAATTGAAAAGAGATGCCAGAAGCAGGGGAGGGAACAGCTGTCCATATGTTCCATCCTGTAACTTTGTGAGGTATGTTTTACCACATACAGTATTGTTTATATCAACACTTAATTTTAGTCAGTCAGAGTTGGGACTATGATATTATCGATACATTTAGGAGCGAAATTATCAAATTTTTAATTGTCCCATATATACTTGATTTGCCACAAATAGACACTTAGGTACAAACTTGAAAGATCCTCATTTTGTGTGAAGTGGTAAATTCTTGCACTTTGCAACTCTAACCCAATAACATATTTATTCTACACATGACACCTTTTTTTACTGCAAATTTGATAACAAATAAAGTATTCATCCTGTGTCAAAGTGACAATTCTGCAAGCCACGCTCACATGAAAATATGGGTGGGATACGGGGTGCTTCATTTAGTGATCTTGTTATTATTCTGGCAACTAAAAATGCTGTACATGCCAGCCTAGGCAAAGAATTGTCTGCCCTTCAAATTTATGCCACAATTATACAGTGAAAATATTCCACAAAATGATGTCCTTTTCGTGAATCTAGAAATTTATAGTCATGGTGGCATTGGGCTCCTTTAAACAGATCTGTATGATGATGACAACATCATTTTGCTCCATTATCTATTAATTACACATTTGCTACAAAACATCTCAGCTACTTTTCATCTGACTACACAGAAACCTCTATATGACAGATTGTTACAAATTAATTTGGAGATTCGCTCTATGATGAATAAATCCCTCAATCTGGGCAGTTCTGATGTGGAACTAAAAAAAAAAAAAAAAAAAGCTTCAAGAAGTCTATCAGGGTTTTCTTACTGGAAAGTTTCTAGTTTTCACAACTATAAAAAAAATTCAAATTAGCCCTGGAGAATTAAGAGTACAAATGTGCTAATAACTGCTGATAGCAACAAAAACACCATATGAAGGTGTTTAGGATAGTGAATGGGAATCAGTGAGAAAAAAGGTTCTCAAAATAAACAACAGAGTGGGGTAGAGAGAATAAGAACTCAAGTGAAGTTCAAAAACAAATTGGCAGTTGTGAACTTGCCCACTGTTAATCAGATTTATTATTTTTACTCACAGTCAAGTTACATACATTTGGGGCCTTGTTGACTAAAGGCCGAACAGTAGCTTAAAGCTCTGAATTAGGATTTGATCACCACTTCCCCTTGGTCGCTTATTCAGAAAACTCTGCTTTGCAGCAAATATCCATCTAATTCAGTCAACTACGATAGTCGCAATCTTACTGACCACTTTGCATCACTTAGCGTGCGGGTGCACAGGTACTTTGACTATTGACCAAGCAATGGAGTCTGTTGATGGAGTGAGATCAAGAAGGTACAGTACAGCTCTGAATTACCCCATTTGATTTAGCCAAAGCAGAGTGGCGAATTGGGAGATTGATGGCAGGGCTCTGGTGTGGCATAAGGTGACTACTCATTTAAAAGTGGCAATAGCAGTCATGGGATTTGTATTCATATTTATTCTGAAACATCATGACATGGCAGCAAAGAATCTTCTGTGATAAAATGACAAAAGAAGTTGAGACTTCATTAGAAAACTAAATTTATCTTGTTAGTTAATACCTTACCTTACATCATGGGAATCATAGGCATTCAAACCCACACAATTTGTGAACCATGCTAACACTACTTACAATAATTTTAAGGTAAACTTAAAGCACAAACGAGCACGAACTGGTTGTTCTGTCTGCTGCTAATACCTACCGACTGACATGACGTCATTGGAATTGTTGCGTTTCTGAACAAGCTACAGTATGATACAACAAACTTCAACTAAAGCATTTTGGATAAAATAATGATACAAGGAGAAGCAGATTCCAAACAAAATGAGAAAAGCTATTTCAGAAACAATACTTATCAAGAGGGTTTATAGGTAACAAGGTGTAAACAGCTCTGTGTATTATAAAGAAAAATGTACCCCTTCCTGTATATTGCGAGGATATTAAATCTCACCTCAGAGTTTTAGGGGGTTATTCACTAAGGTGCGACTTTGACTGTCGAATTCGCAAACAGTGGATTCCCATACTAAATCTGCAACATTTTCCCCATTGTAAAGTCATGACAATTTTTTAAAGATAAGATTGCGACAATTTTCCCATA
>WMED01022488.1:0-11666 GCA_019650415.1 Pipa parva | reverse complement strand
GTGTTTTTAAAGTTCCCTTTTAGTGTTTTAATTTTTAGGTTATTAATTGAGTGATTGTTTAGGTTAAAATGGATTCCAACTGGCATTGTTAGGAGGATGAATGGATTGTCTATACAGGTTCATCCTCATGTGCAGTTTTTGGCTAGTTTCTCCAATGTAGCAGCCATTCTCACACACACATAATATACAGCATATACAGTATATTTATTAATTATTAATGTAAATCATATAGAGACACTTAGGTTATTCACTAAGGTGTGAATTCGACTGTCGAATTCGCAAACAGCGGATTCCCATAGTAAATTCGCTACATTTTCCCCATTGTAAAGTCATGACAATTTTTTAAAGTTAAGATTGCAACAATTTTCCCATTATAAAGTCGCTACTGCGACAATATTCTCATGATAAAGACGCGACTGTCTTTATATGGCGAATTTGCACCTATACACAACAATTCGGTCTTTAGTGAATAACCCCCATTTAACACATTTGTTAAAGAGTCAAAAGAAGGAGAGAGTCATAAAAACAACACAGTGAAGGCTTTTGACAGATCATTCTACAATTGCAAAGTAACCAGTATAATCCAATGCACATGACAAGGCAGCTACAAGGTCAAGCTCAAAAACTAACATCAAAGCCAAATCAAAGTTGAAAAGGGCTAATGCTGGAGAAATGGTGTTTATTGTATTTTTCCAGTATCATTTAAAAATGCTCTTTTTGCCATTTAGAAAATTTTTTTGGAGGCATTCTTTTACATGAAAAAATGCCTTCAATCCTGTAAAAATGAAAAAGCTTGATAAATATCCCCAAGGCCATCATGTGGTCTTTAGTGCACATTGGACCGCCCACCCTACCACTGGACCATCAAGTCTTTGCTGGATCAGGGAGCCGGATAACCAGGACCACTGATTGAAGCCCTTTCCTATTAAAACAGGAGATCAGCAGGCCAGTCCTTACTCTGCCATCTGATTTTAAAGTTCGGATAAAAATCAGAGCGAATCAGTATTAATTATATGAAATATGGTCCTCTAACAATTCAACGATTTGTCAGATTGTTTGCTCATCTCTGGATAGAAATAATGCAGGACAGTGTCCTCTTCCAAGATATAAGGAAACAGTTTTATGAAGTTAGGTTAATACACAAGGGATAATGGAATGATTTAAAAGCATTTAAATAGAATAGGCTTAGATGTTTCCCTAGCATTTTCTCAGAACCGTGTGGAAACCATTAGAGCTTAGGTTCTTGCCACAGGGGATGCTTTTTAGCCTTCTTCAGCTTAGTCAAAAAGGAAGGTCATGTCAAAATCTGAATTTGTTCTCTGAAAGCTTTTTATTTCTCCCTTATATATTATTTAATATACGTGTATAAATATATATATATATATATATATATATACACAAACACACACACACACACACACACACACACATGTTTATATATTTTACTCTGAACCTTTCTAATCTCTCATCCTTTCTTTATGTCCCTCTGTACAGTACTGAAGTACCGGAGTTGTGGGGGTTCTTGAGCAGTAGCTGAAATCATAGAAATAACATATTTCTTGTTTTTGACTAAATCCACCAAGGACAAGACACATGATATAGCAGTATGTTTATTAAGGTTTTTAAATATCAGATGAACCTAAGATGAGCAAAAACAAATAAACGATGAAGATCAGCGCAGTCCTGTTAAATGTTTCATTTCCCCAAAGGCAATTCATAATGGTGTGTCCAATAAATACAGAATCAGCGGCTATTTTATCATCCTCAAGTGAAGACTGACAGTCCCAGTGCAAACATTCTGTAGATGCTTCATCAACAAAATCATTCATTGTTTCTACATTTCCGAATTGCATATAATAAAAGTATCAATCCAGGCTGAGAAAACCTGGTTTTAAGCAAACACATGTTGTCAGCGATGACGAATATGCTTTCAGGATGATTTTATTTTGTACAGTACAGTTTTAGAAAACATGATGGTGAAATGAACTAAACATTAATATACAAAATACCAATGTGTCAATAACATACATTAAAATTACATTTCCCCGAAACATTTCAGACTTCATTTGTAATATATTTTGCTGATTTAAATAACCTTGTCATGTGCAGTGAATGTGCTCACAATATTTAATGCCATACTTCTGAGTTGGGGAATATTTAGAAAGATCATTTTGATTTTTGATTTGTTTCACCGTGTATCGAGGCTTTTCGATCTTATTTTTTCATTTCAATTCCCCTAATTTATGCAGAAAGGAAATTGTCTTAATCAGAAAGGATCAGTATTTATAAATATCGATCAGATTAAACTCACACACTTTGCAGTCTTCTTAGTCAGCTTTCTCTTTTCCTTACAGATCAATACTGGAATTCTTTTTCAAAGGACAAAACTAACTGAATAACTGAAATGTAAGACCAGACCAACTCCATGGGGAATAATGGCTTTTTACCAGCATAAAGCAGGCAAACACTTTGGGGGGTTATTCAATAAAGGCCGAATTATTGCGTATAGGTGCGATTTCCCAGATAAAGACAGTCGCAATAGGTTGCTACTTTTGCAGTCGCGACTTTATAATGAGAATATTGTCACAGTCGCAACTTTATTATGGGAAAATTGTCACAATCTTAACATGAAAAAATTGTCGCAACTTTATAATGGGGAAATTGTAGCAGATTTGCTATGGGAATTCTTTGCTTGCGAACTGAGCACCAAGTATGCTAAAGAGTTGCCTTCAAACATATCTCCAAGTGCACTGAAAGGAAACTCTGACGCTTAAAAAGTACAGATAGAATTTAATTATTCCATTTTTTTATTTTGCAGATCCAAATTGAGAATTATGATAGCAACTGGAGGAGTAATAACTGGACTGGCAGCCTTAAAAAGGCAAGACTCGGCCAGATCACAACATCTGCTATCAAGACCTACATCTCCACCTCCAGAAAAAAAGCCAGTTAGGCGCAGGCCAAAGGCAGATGTCGTCATTGTGAGAGGGAAAATTCGCCTTTACTCTCCATCTGGTTTTTTCCTTATCCTGGGAGTTTTGATATCTGTAGTAGGCATAGCCATGGCAGTACTTGGATACTGGCCACATAAAGAACCACTGGTAACCACAGAAGTTACGATAGAGTTTAACAGAACAGAAAATCTGGAAGAATCTGGGATGATGGTTAAGTTTTTTGAACAGCATTTGCACTCAGAAAAAATGAAAATGTTGGGCCCTTTCACCATGGGCATTGGTATATTTATTTTTATTTGTGCCAACGCTATTCTTCATGAAAACCGTGACAAGGAGACTAAAGTTATTCATATGAGAGACATATATTCAACTGTCATTGATATTCACAGTATGAGGATTAAAGAACAGAAATATTTAAATGGTGCATTTTCTGGATTGTATGGTGAAACGGAGTTCAGACATTCGGATAATGTATGCGCATCTAAATTGGCTGCAAACACAATTGCTTCATTTTCTGGTATGGGCGAGAGCTACAAAAGTTGCAGTTCTGGAGCTGATGAAGAAAAAAATCCTCGTGAAAATAAAACATTTGCAAATCTTATACCACCGCTTTTAATGGAACATTCTGGCTCTGTTTTTGGAATTCCCTGTCATTCTACTAAAATTGGAGATGAAAGAAATGGGGGCACCAAAAAATGTGAAACCAAGTCCATAGTGTCATCATCTATTAACGCTTTTACATTGCCCGTTATAAAGTTGAACAACTGTGTCATTGATGAACCAGAAATTGACAACATCACCGAAGACTCTGAATTTAATAATAGCAGGCAGGGAAACTCATCAATGGTTTCATTAGCTATTCCATCACCAGATATAAACAGGTCATACAAATCTGCCAATACACCTCTTATAAGAAGCTACTCAATAATGGAACCACTAACAAGTAACTCTTCCACAATACCTATACCTAGTAGTGGACAACTTTTGTCACCCGGAACTGCTCGGAAACAATTCGGGTCTAATACATCTTTACATATTTTGTCTGCACATTCAAAATCTTTAGATTTAGAACGAGGGCATTCTACTCTTACAGTGCAAGCAGAACAAAGAAAGCATCCTAGCTGGCCAAGACTTGACCGAAGCAATAGCAAAGGATATATGAAACTTGAGAACAAAGAGGACCCAATGGATAGACTGATTGTGCCCCAGGCTCCTCCTGTTAAAAAGGATTATACAAACAAGGAGAAACTTTTGATGATTTCAAGGTCTCATAATAACTTGAGTTTTGAACATGATGAATTTATGAGTAACAATCTTAAACGAGGTACATCTGAAACAAGATTTTAATATAAACTAATACACGTTTTCATAAAGTAGAATTATTTTTTTTCCTGTTGGAAATATGTGTATAATGTTTTTTTGAAACCAAAAGGTTAAATGCAGATAATGGTATGTCTGCATTACTATCACAGAACTTGTAAGGAGCTAATATCACTCATCTGGGATGTGTAAGCCAAAGAAGTGTTCCCATGGAATCCTATCGCTTACTTACATTACTTTATTGGTCGAATATTTCATAAACGTAAACATTTAGACCAACTCTATGTGTTAGGGTGTCACAATGTCAAATGATACTTGGTGTTCTAGAAATTTTCCACAAAATAACGATGCAAGAGCGTAACTTTCTTTAAATACTTTTCTCTCTATAAATCTTTTTCATGTCAATATTTCCAGACAGCATTTCTTAGGAAACCCTTATCCGCTAATGGCGCCAGCAATAGCCCGTATAATACACAAATCACCCTTCCAGTTTCGTTATTAGAACATTTTTAGTAAGCTGCCTATTCAATGTTCTGGCAGCAAACCGGGAACCCGAAGAAAGGTCCTCATTGGGATCCAAACTATTTCTGAAATATATAGCAATTAAAAGGAAAATAATAATGATTATCATAAATAACAAAATTGAGAATAATGGTTGTTTTTGGTCCTCATTAGAATCTTAATGATCAAGAAAAAACACAATTAACTAAACTGTTGATATACTGTATATTTAATACATTGGTTTTGCATGATCATTAAGGAGGGCGCTGGTCGGTCTCTATAATATTTATATGTAAGTTAGGGACATAATGTTGCAATAATATATATGCTTTATACTTTATATTCTTGTGCCTCCCTCTGCATAATATTGTCTTAGGACTAAGTATGCACATGAATAAATATCATAATATTATTGCCAGATTTTGGTTCGCTGACAAATAATGCCCAAATCTGATATTTTGGCATATAAGTATTTAAATGAATGTAATGGCAGTTTTTCTTTTTGAGTTTTTCTCAAAAAGATCTGTTCTATTAGTAAAACAGCATCTTTAATAAATACAATATTGTAATAAATTATAATATAATCATATAAGAAATACAATAGGCTGCTCTTTTTTACCCCGAGGTTATAAGACGGCTATGAAAATGCTGAAAATGATAACTGGTACAGAAATGTTTTAGATTATAATCGTTAGGTTATCTTACAGTAGAAAACATATTTTTGAAATAGTGGTTTTATATTCCTGTCTCTTTATACTTAAAGGAAATTTTATGAAATCAAAGAGAGAAAATAAAGTATTTATATTTAGTGAGTCACACTTACTAAATAGCTATTTTTACCACTGTAGTATGCTGCTGTATAAAATAATAAATTATGACACCACAACTTTTTTTCCTCACCCCTTTTTTTAAATCCCAGTGTCTTTTATAAATCTTCTTTATAAAACTAGCCCTCTCCGTCAGTACTAAACATTGTTGAAATGATGTTGAAATATTTTAGGGCATGTTGTTGACCTTACATGCTCTACAGCGCTGTGTGTCAGTAGTGATAGATAGCTGCTATTTATTTCAAGCAAAGTAACAGTAATGTGTCACAGGTTGCCAGAATTTGAATTAAAGCTGTGGCAGGTAAGTCACTTGGATACAACAATCTCATTAAAATGCAATGGTTTGACACATTTAAAAGAATATGGGACGACAGATCACTTCTCCTTTTCTATTAATTACCTTGAGCGGCATAGCTGTAAGCTCTATGTCTCTTTTAGATAATCGTGGCTATTTTTTTTTTCATTTTACAGTCACAATACAAGCTATTGCTATGTAGATTTTAACACGGCTATTTACTATTTCTTTCACACCTGCCGTCATTGACTACAGTGGACAGAGACTACATACAGCAATGTGTTAGAAAATGCATTTTGCATTGATTTGCAATACTAAACACATCTTTTCCTGCAAGATTACAATACACATTTTTGTATAAAATAAAATCTCAATAAATAAAATGTAATATTATCACCAGAATTATATATCTTTGTGTGTTAACATTAAGTTATAGCTGGGTCCTGTATTCAGTTTCACTAATAGCACTTTCTACAGTACATCTGTTTTATGTTCTCTCTATGTATCAGTGAGTTTGCTGCAATTACTCTGGTTTCTTCCAATAACTCTGTTTTCCTCCAATCAGGGACAGAAGTGCACTTATGTAGTGTGTGTGGATGAACAAGGTCCCACTTAGGGAGACTGTTGGCCTCCATTTACTTTATTAAGGCTGGTGAAGCACAGACAACTAACAGAGAAAGTAGTTGCTGCTCTAGCAGTTTACTTTATTGATCATCAACCTAGATTGCAGCACCTGTGGCTAGTAATCATGACATCATGCTGCTGCTAGACAGCGCTAAAGCTCCTTAGCAGCTGGCCTCACTCACAAACTGGGGGTTGTCCTGGGCTGTATGATGCTGCTGCCATTCAAGTGACATATTTGACTGGCATTGTCAAGGGGAGGAAAATATTTATTTTTATTTATCAGAAGTGGAGCCGTGCGGAGCAGATTAAAAAAGTCAGAACAGACATTATTATTTTATTGGCCCTTTTCCAAATTAACCATTTTAAAGTGCACCTGTCACCTCAAAACCCTAATACTAAATTAGGTTGTACTAATGAAATAAGCATTATGTAAATATATATGTATTAAATAATGTAGCTTTATACAGTGTTTCTCTCTGTCATCTTCCCTGTCACCCTGACTTTTCTTTCCCGGGTCGGGTTCACGGAGCTAAATGATGACTGACATTATAGCTCCTCCAACCATATCCCGGCTAAATCCTGATTTAAGGGATCTGATTGGAGGAGCTATATTGTCAATCATTTAGCCCCACCCAACACTCAGGAAAGAAAAGTCAGGAAGACAGGGAAGATGACAGAGAGAAACACTGTATAAAGCTACATTTTTAAAAATACAAATATATTTGCAAAACATTTATTTAATTAGTACAAACTAAATAAATATTAGTTTTGAGGTGACAGGTGCACTTTAAGCCAAACCCTGGTTTTGGGATAGTTTCATCTGTTTCAGATTTGGCCATAGTTGTAGTTCAGAATTCCCTCTATGACTGTCAGGTAACGCAACCTCTTATTACATGTATGTAGTATATCACTAAACAAAAAGTAGCATATACTTGTTCAGCAGTATTTAGCATACTAGGCAACATCTGCAAAGTCTGATGTCATTATTTATACTATGGGGAAAATTTATAAAGATCCTTGACTTTCATAAAGACAATTTTGGTTGATTTCAGAGTTTATTGATGTGTTTCGATATTATTTTTCAGTCCACTGGAAGTTTTGATTCTTCTGCTGGTTTATGTAGAACTGATATTGATCAGTATAAACCAGCACACTTTGCAGGGTTTTTTTCAGTGCAGTTCCCTTTGTTTTATTGATGTTCGTTTTCAACAAAAAAAAAAAAACTATTCTGTGGCTAAATGTATGTATAATTATATTTATAAAGCGCCACTAAATTATGCAGCAGTTCATTAATACAAATATAGTATAGTAGTATAGTACAGTACTATACTATATATACTATAGTATAGTATAGTAGTACATAGAACAAGTGAAGTAAATTACAAGCATAGAATCATGAAAATACAATGCTCTAAGTGCCAAGTGGTTATTGAAACAAGTGGATGGAGGTCCTTGCCCCATAGAGCTTACAATCTAAAAGGGAGGTAGACTTACATGCAAAGATAAGAAGTTAATAAGAGTTGTAACAAAATGCTGGGTCATTGGTCTATAAATACTAATCATAAGCATAAATAGCTACTTAAGGATAAAATATATAAATTTATATATAAAAACTAGTGCTAGTGCAGCGGTTCTCAACCTTTTTGAGCCGCGACCCCCGGCGCTGACGTCATTGATGTTCGGCTGGAACGTCATCACGTACGCACGTCACGTGATGACGTTCGGGCGAAACATCATCATATACGCGCGTCACGTGATGACGTTCTTATAAAAAGGTACCTGCAAGCGCTTCCGGGTTCCACAGCGGTTCTCGACCCCCGTGAGATGGCGTGCGACCCCCACCAGGGCCGTGACCCACAGGTTGAGAACTGCTGTGCTAGTGCTTGAAGAGATAGGATTTCAGTTTAGTTTTGCAAATACAGAGGTATTGTTCCTGGTGGAGATAAAGGGATATAGAATTCCAAAGATTCAGGGCAGCAAAAGACAAAAAAAAAATATTGGTGAGTGGCATGCAAATCAGATATATGGGTACACAAGTGAAGAAATGTTCAGAGGAACAACAGAGTGAAGTGCCTTACACTATAATATTTCATTTGATTTTTTTATGGGATGCCATGGAACAGAGAGGATGAGAGAGAGGCTGTCCGCTCTGCAGCGAGAGGGAGATAATTTTAGCAGCAGAATTTAGAATATATAGGAGTGGGGAGAGGTGGGAAGCTGGAAGGCCAGATAGAAGAACATTACAGTAGTCCAAGTGGGATTAGATGATGCATGCATGATTGTATTAGCAGGGAAATGAGAGAGAAAGGGGTGGATCTTGGCAATGTTAGGAAGGAAATATTGACAGATTTTAGCAATGATAGCAATTTGCTTAGAGAAGGAAAGAGCAGAGTTAAGAGTTACTCCAAGACAACATGCAGAAGTTACAGTGTTAATTAATACACCATTAACTAGAATGGAAAAGGTAGGAGTAGATCCAGGTCTGGGTGGAAAAAAAGAATACATTCGGTTTTTAGGTAGATTTAATTTGAGATGACGCCAGTACATCCAGGAAGAATTTGCCAGCAGACAGATTTGAGCCTGGACCAACTGCATAGGTTATAATTTTGCCACACTATAGCAGGGTAACAGTTTTCCATTAAAATATAAGATGGGACAGCTTTCTAATCTGTGAAAACTTCAACATGGATATGTTGTCAAAGTTTCATCAGCTTTAACAGGTCGAAAACTTTATGACTATAAATATCCGCTATAATTGTAGCTAAAAATGGGATAAAGATTACAGTCTATACCTAATCAGCTATGTGATTTACAGCTGTATAAACACTCTCCAGGGAATTTATCAAGAGGTACAATTCTTTACAAGGGTCTAGTAACCCAGAACAACCAATCAGCTATTGGCTTTCAGAATTCTAGTTCCTTTGTGCTAGTAAATGCAAACTGCTGACTGGTTGCTATAGGTAACTAGACCTCTGTAAATATTGCCCCAGTTAATGAATTCCCCTATTTAACTTTAAAGTTAGGGCTACATTGTGTCAAAAATTGTATGCAGCAAAGCACTCTGCTCCCTATAGATTAACCTTATAACTGTGTAGTCACCATGCAAATAAAAAATGGCAGCAGGTGGTTTATCATGCGGTATCCCCACCGTACTATTTTTTTATTAATATTGATTTACATAGTTTCAACATTGCTCCTGGTTCTGTACATGGTAATGTTAATCTGTAGAGAGCCACACACAGAAAGCATAAACCTAGATCTGCCTTAACAAAAGGTTAACCAATTATTTTTCTGAACATCAAGGAAAATATTTATTAATAAAGTTACAAAATTGACAGGGTGTTTTTTCACTCCTTTGATTTTCAGTCATGTTGTTGGCATTACACTAATGTGCTCTTTATCCACGACATACAAGTTACACATACAATTACATACAATTTAAAAAAAAAAATTATATATAAATATTTCACCGTCAGTGGGAAAATAATGTCCATTTAATTGCCTTTTCTGATTCACTCTAGAAATGTAATTTTTTTTAATAAAATCTAAACACTTGTGGCAAATACTTACGGTAGGCCCCACCCAAACCTTCATAAAGACTAAATATTTTATTACTGCTCATAGTTTATAATGGTTTCTATTAGTACATAAAGATTTAGGCAGTTATTCACTAAAGTCCGAATTGTTGCGTATAGGTGCGAATTCGCCATATAAAAAAAGTCGCAATAGGCTGCTACTGTCACAGTTGCGTCTTTATAATGAGAATATTGTCACAGTCGCGACTTTATTATGGGAAAATTGTCACAAGCTTAACTTTAAAAATTGTCGCGACTTTACAGTGGGGAAATTGTAGCGGATTTGCTATGGAAATCCGCTGCTTGCGAATTCGACAGTCGAATTCGCACCTTAGTGAATAAACCCTTAGAATAAGGGAGACATATAAAATATGCCATGTGCAAGGATTACCAAAACCTATACAGTAATGTATTAGTTTATATTAGAACTTTCCCTGATTTGAAGTTAATGTCAGCATGTATGGGTAATATGGCATATACTGTGAAAAGTGAGTGTTGAACCTCTAAAACAATTGTAACAGTGTTTGTCATTGAGCAGAGTGAACACAAAAATCATTTCAGAAAAAACTTTTTTTGAAATTCCAGATTTTCACAAAATCACAAAACTTTGAAAAAGTAAAAAAAAATGTGAATATAGATAAGGGAGGTTTTAATCATTAGAGCAATGCAGGAAATATTCATTACAAACATGCTTTGTGTATTAAATGGCTACAAACTATCCATTGTGGATCAGAAAGCACTTGTTAAACTATATAGGAACCTCTATAGTAATTAAACCTATTTTTTTGAATACATTTGAGTCATTTTCTGGCTTTTGTGTACTACTCGCTTGCCCTCTATATGTTCTCCATACGATTATATTTTGTATCAATGCTGAAAATTGTCATCTAAACAAAATCAGTTTTAATGTTACATATACTGACAGTGCCTCTAAATATACAGGTCATAGTTATAAGTTTATATGTTATATTGTTATATGTTATATTATTGCATAATAGGCAGTACAAATCTATTTAAAAAAAGGGTAAAAACCAATTAATGAACAAGTTCACCCATTCTGACAAACTTCAAGTGCAAATGGTTTTTTTACATTTCATATAATAGTCTTAGTAAATGGTTTCTGGTCTTGTATACTAAATACTCAGGTATACTTTTGTAAAACCAATAAAAAACTATGGTCCAAGCAGTGTATAATGATTGGTAATATTGTTAATGAGAGAAACTCTAATTGTCTAAAGAATAGCAGTGTGTGTTTGATGAGCAGTATTGCTGCATGAGTGTTCACTATTCTTTGTTAAAAACACACCTTGTGTAACTTAGTAAAATTTGTCCAAGATTCTGTTTTACAGTTTTGAATAATGTTTTGTGTTCTTGACATATCTGACATTTATAAACATTAAATAAAATGGGTATCTCTACAGTAAAATTAAATTAAATGACCATTGGCTTTTTCATTTTTTTTAAAATCATTATTAAAAGAGAAAAACAAACGAAAGAGATATTGTGTAAGTTGTATCTATCCTAATGATATATAATCTTTTGTTCTAGTCAGAGCCGGCTCTGGCTCTAT
>WMED01022487.1:0-10266 GCA_019650415.1 Pipa parva | reverse complement strand
TTTTTTTTAAAATTTTTTTATTGTAGATATCAAAAAGCAGAAATGTTTCCTCTGAATTGTTGCATGAAACAGAGGAGGAGGAGTCTGAAGAGGAGGAGGAGGACTCTGAAACTGATATTGAAGAGGAGCTAAAACATTGTCAGGAAATTTTAGATGGAGAGGAAGGAGATAGAGATGAAGGTGAGAAGGGGTAAGGAAGTGATATCAGGGAGACTGTTAGAATTCCTTCTATAGCATTAAATGTCTTAACTGTACTAGCATGGTCCAATAACATTCCTACTATTTCCTGTAGAACTTCCTGTTCACCAGGAAAATGAATTTGACCAAAGGAAGGAGCTCAATCCTGCACCTCAGGTTTTGCCTTCAGCTAGTGAGGAGGAAGATGAAATGGAGGAAAAGGATAAAGACGGCAAAGAGAATGGAAATCTAAATGATCAAGGAGACAAAATGGAGAAAAGCAAGCCGGAAAGTATAAATGACAGTTTGAAGGAAGATGACAGTGATCAAGAAGAGTCTTTGGGACAAGCATCATCACTTCAAAGTGATTTGCTATCCCCTGAGTCAACCTCAGATGGCCAAAATGGAGAATTACTTTCACTTGCCAGCCCTCATTGTTTTTCTGATCAGAGCCTAAATAACCTTCCATCAAGCAGAATATCAAGCCAAAAGGGGAGTCCAGAGTGTGGTACTGAAATTAATTACACTCCAGATCAGGTAGGAGAATGCTTGGATCTGCCACAGAGGAAGATGGCAGATGATGATGATGATGATGATGATGATGATGATGATGATGATGATGATGATGCAGGACAATTAGTGGAGGAAGTGTTACTGTCACATGTAGGGAGTGGTTCTACTGAAATACATGTGCCTATTGTAGAGAGAGACATGTCAACAGGCATTACTGAGGAGGTAGATGAAGCCTCAAACACTTCAGACACAGTTAGTCCTTTACAGTGCATCAGTCCATTGCTTATGTGTAGCAATGAAGCAGGTACCTCACCAAGCAAGACTGGTATTGTACAATGTATTAAAAATGTAACTACAGGTGATGCATGTGACGATACCAGTATCCAAGCCAGTCCAATTCAAGAACACCCTGAGGTACAAAATAACAGTGAAGAATTTAGTCTCTTGCCTAATGTGGATAGTATTGTGAACAATATTATACAACCAGAGAGAAGTTCTTCATGCAAGGAAGATAGCACATGTGCCAATAAAGAAGCATCTGTAAAAAAACGTGTGAGTGATGTCACACAATCCAGCAAAGTGTTGATAAAAACAGAAATTAAAGATGAAACTAACTTGTGTCCTAGTAGAAATGGAGTTGCACATTTTAAAATGGAAATACAGAGTGACTGTACAAAAGGGACCAAGGGGCCTAACATTTCAAGCAGGAAAAGAAAGAGAAGCCTTCCTTTTAAATTACTAGACAACAGTGAAAGATCATTTAATGGGAGCACAATGAACAATGAAAGGATTAAAAACCTCAAGATACCAAGGATGGATTGGTAAGGAGATTTTTTTTTTTTTTTTTTTTTAGGTGAGCATTATTTTAGTAATCTAAATGTGCAGACCTAAGTTAAAAAAAATATACATTGGTACTGTATAATTTTAAAAAATTGGGGTAAATAAAAAAGGAGTTTTTTTTTTATCAATAAATAGTGGTGGGTGTAATTTTGACCTTTGCTCTTTAGAGACTTTTCTTTCCAGAACTTGAATAGCTGTTCGTGAAGAAATTGTGTGCATCAAGAAAATGATTTTATAAAGAATTTGGGTGGGACTACACAAAGACTTATTCCAGCATAAGATCCATGCCTAAAGCATAGATTATTGGTGGACACTGTCAGATAATAGTTTTCATGTCCTTTTATTTTGCCTTCTTTGTCTTAGCTCTCCTGATTCAGACATTGACAATTATCCTTCATCTCCCATCTCTTTGGATCTAATTGTAAGCTGTAGTTCACCAGAATCCACCTCTCCTGTGTCAAATACTCACCCCAAGGTTAGTATTAGAATGAATTAATATTGCAGTTTATATAATGGGGTGGACAAGCCAGTAAGTGTTTAAAATATAATGTGATCTCTTCAGTAATCTACCTTTGTCTCACATTCCCTCACCCATTTTATATTTTTGTTTGCCTCTGGCTGTTCACACTTTAAATCAAATGTCTCCATTGTTTCTTCCTTTTATCTTTTTTTCAGTCTCATGCTTCAACTCAGTGTGATCCGGATGAAGTGATTGTTCTTTCTGACTGAATTTTGTGGATTCAGATTTTACAGTCATTCTTTTTCAGAAGGCATATTAGAACTCTGTGGGTGTTAGAACATGGTGATTTTATAGAGGCAACTGGAGATATTACATATGAAAGTCTTGGAGTTTCCTCTGTATAGTGTGTTAAGTGAAGACATAAGACATAATTTTCCTTTACTGGATAAGAATCAACTTGTCATCAGTGGCAAATGAAGTGGATCTTTTTAGGACTGTGGAACATCAAATAAGTGATTTAGCACTAGGAGGGGTATCCCTCAGGGATATTTTAACTATATCCTTGGGAATATTTTTGGATATCTCTGTCTGTATAAAAACCTTTATTTTGGTTTTGTAAAAAAAAATAAATAAATAAATAAAATGAAAAAACATTTTGAATAAATTTTTGGTTTATTAGGATTGTGTTGTCTCTAATTTCTATATGTTTGTTGTCATGTACACCATTCTTTAATTATGCATGCATGATCTGTGTGTTTCTCCAAGATGTTAAAACAGTTTACTTAGCCTTCTAGTCACCTCACATGCACACTTTAGAACTGAGTAAACATCCTACAAACATACCAAGAATAATTTTTCCCCAGGTGTATGCCTATTAAACTTACTAGATGAACTAGGATGTACTAAGCATTATTGTCTATTGCAGGGTCGGCAATCTTCTCCGAGGAGGGAAACATTTCTCTCCCTCCTCCACCTCTGCAAATTAATTGGGAGCTGCACAGGGGGAGGAGCTTGTGGGGTCCCGATCACATGACCTTTGACGTCCCATCACGCCGGGGGCGGGTGGGAGGGCAGCTCACTCGGAGCCGCATGCCACGGCGAAAGAGCCAAATGTGCCTCACGAGCCGCGGTTTACTTGACCGCTGGTCTATTGCTAAAAATCCTGCTATTTTATGCAAAGAAAACAATAGCTCTACACTGGATGGGGGAAACACTACCGTCTGAGCCTAAGAGGCGAATTCAGGATAGTCCGAGGTGAGGTACAGAGTGTTCGCCTCAATTCGGACTGACTGATCTGCACTCGCTGATGTCCTGCACACAGACATCAGTGAGCACTTTAAAGGGATTCCAGTCTCGGCAAAAGCAAAGAGTTGCCTCGCCGAGACTGGAATCCCTTTATTGCGCTCGCTGATGTCCGTGTGCAGGACATCAGCGAGCACAGATCAGTCAGTCCGAAGTGAGGCGAACAGTCCGCACCTCACTTCAGACTATCCTGAATTCCCCTCTAAGTGGTTAACCTTGATGGAAACACAAATTTCATTATACAAACTAACATCTCTGAGCAGGGGAACAGAATGGAAATTTGAGAAAATTTGGTAATATCAGTCAAATAAATAAATATAATACAATAATTTCATCAAACTGAAAACAAATGTAAATGGCAATCAATGGAGAGAACACCAAGTTATATTTTTTATTAGGTTATGTATTTTTGTTAATAAAATCATTTGTATTGCAACAATATACAGTATATGTACATAAACCAAAACAGATTATTAATGTACTGTAATACAAAACAAAAATAAAAATTGTTAAAAAAAAACAACTTACAAACATATGCCACCACAATGTGGATGAAATTTAGGTGGCCATACATCTTCAGTGGGGGTTCAGCATGACTGATAGGAACAGAATTTTTATGGTATCTGATTATTCTACTGCAGTGGATTCCATCCACACAAACTCATAAAGCCGCTAACTTAAGTAAACTTGTTTAAATGTCACGGAAATGTGTTGACCATTCTTAAGCTAAGTGAAATTGCAGGAAGAAAGAGAAAAACCAATAAAGTTAAAGAATAAGTAGGAGGTAGGGAGAGTTCAGATAAAGGAGCACTATCCCCAGGGCAGCAGAGTTTAGTTAAAGGAACTGTTCGACCAAAAATAAAAAACACATTTATGCTAATTACCATATTTTAGTAAATGTGATATATAGCATATACTTGTATATAGCACTTCTGTTTTGCTAACTCCATCTTCAGACACTGCTGGGGACTCTACGGTGTCCAATCCCTCTCAGAAGTGCACTCCTCTCTAGCCGCGCTACTAGTGAAACCATGCATCGGCACTTCCTAGATATCACATGGAGAGTGTGCACGTGATCAATGCATCCTCCCTGGATGATGTGCACGCTCTCCCATTTCAACAAAAATGCATTGCAACTCTTGCTTAGTCATTGCAAGAACCCAAGATCTCTCTGGTCCCAAAGAACCCTTATCCCGTTTATGACCTAACTTCTTTAGCTAGAGCTATTGCTAGAGTGTTTCTCAGGGAACTTGTTGTCAAAGATCACTCTGTGTTGGAAGTCTCATCAGTATCTTAAATGGGGTCATCCCTTGGGACTCAACCAATGAAACTTAGTTACCACAGACACTTTCCTTATGGGATGGAATCAGTTTTCAGCAGTCACTGTCTCCAGAGCTCCTGGTCAAAGGAGGAATTATGTCTCCCAGGAATCTCCAAGAGATTCTTTAATGCTTTAATGTAGAAATTCAATGTAGGAGAAACAAGCGGCCATATTAAAATCACATGTTCTTCATTGGGTGTAGCTCTAGGTTACCTCTCAATTCATAACCCAGGTCTGTTGAACTAGGAAGTGGATTTTCACAGATGGTAATGGCGGGAGATTGGAGGTTATCACCAAATATGATCCAACAGTTATTTATCTGTTGGCGGTCTCCCAACAATAGATATATTTTCCTCCAGGTTTAACAACCAACTGCCTTTGTTTTGCACCAGTGTGAGGGATCCTCATGCATTTGCAGTAGATGCCATAAGTATAATCTGGAACTTCCCTCTTGCCTACCTGTTCCCTCCCTACTGATGCTGCTCACAGTTCTGCAGTGCGTTGGGACTGGGCCAGAGTAAACCTAATTGCACCATATTGTCCAAGGTGAGCTTGATTTGCAGACCTACTTTCCATGGTAATAAATCAGCCTTTCGTTTTCCTCTCTGTCAGGACCTTCTATTTCAGGGGACCCTCTTTCATCCGAATCCCATATTATATGGAGTTGTTGTAGGCTGTTAGTCAATCTATGCTCAGGGCATCAAAGCCGGGATTCCTTTGCGGCTTATCATAGAGTGTGGAAAGTACTGAAATTGGTGTTCTTTAGGTTTATCTTTTGGGTTGTTTAGACTTCTGCATCTCTTTCAGTTTCTTCAGCTGGGCTTAGATAAGTGACGCCTATTATCTTTCCTTAAAGTGCACCCGTCACCTCAGGATTATTACATATTTTATTAAAATATGTGACTTTATAATGTACAAAATAGTAAAACCTAAAAAAGCTCAAACAAAAACATATGCACTATATAGTGCCTTATCAGATGTTAAATCTTTAAAAGTATAGACCCAAACGTACAATACTTAATTATATGAAAGTGTGATAGGTGATTAGAACTTGTGAAAACACTAAAACCACAATTTTGTGTAGATTGCACTCCAGTGCCGAAATGTGAATATGGTTGTGCCCTTAACAGATGATTATTCATAAACAGCTTTTAAAACATATTTCAATGGCATTCCTTGTATCTTTGCAAGACCGCACGAACCTCTAGGCTCGAGAGCTCAAAGCATATGCGCTTTGAGTCTCCCAAGCCAATTATGCTGATAGCTTCCCGAGTCAGCTACAGGGTAAGCTGTCAGCATAACTGGCTGGGCAGACTCAAAGCACATATGCTTTGAGTCTGCCCAGCCTAAAGATGCACAATCGCGGGCGATCGCGTCTTGAAGCCGGCTTGTCAAGTAAGCCAGCTTCATAGTACAGCCTCCTCAACCCGACTTTCTGCTAGGCTGCTAGCAAAAAGTCGGGCTGAGAGGCAGATTCATCGTCTGATAACTTTTAAAAGGTATTTTTTAATAGATTTAAATGGCAAAGTTGTTTAGTTTAGCATTCTATGCTAGACTAAAAAATGTCATTTTCTGGTGATGGGTGCACTTTAAAGTTCAGGTGTCTGCTCTCAATTTTATTCAGAAAAAAACTTGCTGTAATAGCTGAGGTTTGTACTTTTCTAAAGGAGGTTGTCCATATTGCCAATCTTTTTCAACCTAGTATTTGAATCTTGTGCTCTCTGTGTTACAGGAATCTCCCTTTGAATCCTTATCTTCTGTTTCTACTTATTTTCTTTTGCTGAATGTTGCCTTTGTAGTGTAATTTCTTCTACATTTGTAAAGTTTCTCTTAGAGTCTCTTGGGAGGCAGCTTTCTTCCCACCCTAGTTTTTGGGAGTTTCTGGTGATCGTTTGCAAGAATCTGTCATTTTTGGTGACCATTCTGGTTTTCCTTGTCAGACAAACTCATTTCCTTCCTGTTGGGTTCAAGCCCATGGGAGAGGAGTCAATTTTTCTTTGTGTACTGTCTCCAGTAGGAGGGAGCTTTACCCATGGTTCTGTGTCCCCCAAAGAAATTCAAAGAGAAAAGATTTAATGGTAAGTACAAAATCTCCTTATTCTTAGCTCCATAACATTGTCAAGGATCCATTCTTCACTCTGGCCACCACTAAAAACCTCATGCATGCCTTTACCTTATCTTGCCTGGACTATTGCAGTACAAGTCTATCTGGCTTTCCAGGCTACCACCTTTCCCCACTCCAGTCAATTTTATCTCCTAGATGTGACCTACTTTTTTGCTACATCTGTTTGCTTCTTGGCTTCCAAAAGCTCTTCACTCCATTAACCCTACTTACATCTCTTTGGTTGTGTGCCCATATATACTTAGTCATCTATTCTGTTCCTCACAAACCAATAGCATTTGTGGTGTTAGTGGCCATTTAATTAATTTATTTCTGACACTTCCTGCATTTCTGGTCATTCTTAATGGTCCCTGGAAGGCATTTGCTTTCCATTCACTTGATGTTGAAGCATTTCCTGGTTCTATTGCTGGCTGGAATGCATATGCGTTCCACTGCCAATACCGGAAATCGCAAGTGAAGTGTTTCTGGTTCATTTTACGGTTTCCTGCCTTTATAAACTGCTAGCTGCGGAATGTTCCATCTACTGCATTTATTTTACTCCTGAGGAAGCGGTGGGTGAGAATTATGCGTATGCAAGTTTTCATCTATCTGCTAACTCCTGCTTTCCTTGATCAACTCTGCAGACTATTACTTAATTTGGTATGCAAGTTTTGATTGAATTGCTGTCTGTCTGGCTATAGTAAAACCCATATCAGCAACTAATTTGCATTTGTCCTGTTAGCTTCCCCTTTCCTCACACATATTGATTAAGTTTTTCACTTGTACCCAATTAGTCAGTCTATATATATATTCAGAGTAGTGGTCAGCTTGGTGCCTAGTTTATAAGTGCCATTGAAGAATTATACCAGAAGTGGAACTGAAGAAATCAAGACTCTACATACTACCTGTATCAAATATTTATTTTTACTCTGTATTTTAAGTTAAATATTCTCTAAGTATCTATTCCCTACTTTTCTATTACATTTGTGTGCTGTGTGCTTTGTGCTTCCTAAAATGAGCCACTCTTTTGACCACCCACCTGATTCACCGTACTCTATACATATTTCTCCATCTCTCCTTTCATCTACCAATGCTGCCCACTACTCACTCCTCTCATTCCTACGCATTTGCTCACCCCTTCCCTCCTCCACACAGTCCACGCATCCCCTTTCAAAATTTTTTCCCACATACTCTCTCTTTTTACCCTGCTGCTACTCACTGCAAGGGATATTTCTCCTAATCCTGGTCCCTGCCCCATACCAGTTTGTATTCGCTCTCGTACCTCTGCCCCCATATTTCCTTCCAGTTTCCCTTCTCAATCTAACCTAATCCCAATATCCACTCTCCCAACTTCTCTACCCTTTTCCTGTTCTCTCCTTAATGCACGTTCTATAACTAACAAAGCCACTTTAATTCATGATCTCTTCTTCTCCAGCTCTCTTCACCTTTTAGCACTAATGGAAACCTGGCTCTCCCCTCATGACTCTGCTACTGAGGCTTCATTAATCCACGGTGGACTCTCCTCTCATGCTCCGTGCTCTGTGGGTCGTGGGGGAGGGGTGGGACTCCTCGCATCTGCCTGTCGCTTCAATTGTATCTCCGTCCCTAACTGATTTTTTTATCCTCCTTTGAGGTTCAGGCTGTCCAACTTTACCATCCCCTACCCTTATGTGTGGCTGTTATTTATAGACTGCCCTCTGCTTCTACACCTGCTGCTTTTCTGTCTGATTTTGAATCCTGGCCAACCTTTTTACTCTCTGACACCCCAACGCTCATTCTGGGGGACTTCAACTGCCACATTGATGACCCTTCTCTATATTGGCCTTCTCATTTCCTCCACTTGACTTCCTCCTTTGACCTCCACTAGTGGACTAACTCTAGCATCCATAGGGATGGTCACTTTCTAGATCTGGTCTTTACCAAAAACACTTCTCTTTCTGATCTTAGCCCTTTACCTCCCTCGGAACATCAACTTCTCCATCTCTTACTCTCCTGTTCCACTTCTTCCTCCCCCTCAAATACTTATTCGCAATACGTGTGCAATTGACCACCAGGCCTTTGCTGCATCTCTGTCCTTTGACCTATCCTCGCCCCTACCCTCCTCTGATCCTGATGCGCTGGCGACTTCCTACCACACCATTCTATCTACTGCTATTGACTCTTTTGCCCCTCTGCAGCATAAACCGATTCGTATTATTAATCCTCACCCCTGACTTTTCCTTCTTTGTTTAAATGGGCCTGTATTAAACCCATCCTTAAAAAAAGCTACGATCGATGCTGTGTGCCTTACTAACTACCGTCCTGTCTCTCTCTTGCCGCTGGCCTCTAAACTTCTAGAATGTCTTGTCTGTACCCGCCTTACTAGCTTTCTGCATGAACACCATCTCCTCGACCCGCTGCAGTCTGGTTTTAGGCCAGGGCACTCTATGGAGACTGCTCTTTGTAAACTTGCAAATGATCTCCAGGCTGCCAAAGCCAAGGGTCACTTTTCTGTTCTAATTCTCCTTGACCTTTCCTCTGCATTTGACACTGTCGACCACTCCCTTATTAAAATTTTCCATGCGCTTGGGGTCCGTGATCGAGCTGCTTCTTGGCTGGCTTCCGATCTCTCTGATCGTTCATTCTTTGTCTCCCATGCTAATAACTCCTCTTCTCCTGTCATGCATAAGGTGGGGGTGCCCCGAGGCTCTGTCCTTGGCCCTCTCCTGTTCTCCCTCTACACTCTATCCCTGAGCGATATCATTAATTCATTTAGTCTCCAATATCACTTGTATGCTGATGATACCCAAATTTATTTATCTGCTCCTGAGCTAACACCTGAATTACAGTCTCAAATCTCAAATTGTCTTCTGGCAATCTTGTGGACTGCCAAGCGCCACCTCAAGTTAAATCTTGCTAAAACGGAACTGATTATATTCCCATCCAAACCTGGACGCGTTCCTACATTTTCCTTTCAACCCTGTAACCTCTATTAATTTTCTTGGAGTGACTTTTGACTCTGCTCTTTCCTTCTCTAAACACATCTCTTCCACTGCTAAATCTTGCCGATTCTTTCTTCACAACATTGCCAAGATCCATCCCTTTCTCTCTTGTTCCACTGCTAATACGCTTTTGCATGCTCTTGTCCTGTCTCGCTTGGATTACTGCAATGTTCTATCTGGCCTTCCAGTTTCCTACCTCTCCCCGCTCCAATTTATTCTAAACTTTGCTGCCAGAATTCTCTCTCTACAGAGAGGATGGCCCGTCTCCCAACCTCACTCTGCTCCCTGTAACTAAAATAATTATTTACAGTGTTCTCCTTTTGACATTTAAGGCTTTCCATTCTCTTGCCTCACCCTACATTTTCTCACTCTTATGTCTGTATGTTCCTCGGCATCCACTACGTTCCTCTAACAGCAACCAGCTTTGCGTACCTTGTACTAATACTGCCCTTTCTCGTCTTAAACCCTTTTCACTCTCTGTCCCCTCACCTTTGGAATTCTTTACCCCCTCTTCTCCGCCAGGTACATTCCCTCTCCACCTTCAAAACCAAATTGAAATCCTATCTGTCAG
>WMED01022485.1:0-11666 GCA_019650415.1 Pipa parva | reverse complement strand
TTTAGTATTCCCAGGGTTTCTATGCCAGAGTTAACAGGAGTTTTACCTGGCACATACACTTTATGTCTAAAATATAATGGAAGCAGATAAACATCTTTATTATTTTAATTTTATTATTTACTACAATGTGGTATGAGTTACACTAATATGGGCAGTACGGTCATCTATGATCTTATTTGCACTGCTTTGTATCTAGATGCTATTCCTGACATAGCAGATGTTGCAATGCAAACACTTAACTAGAATGTATGTGATATGTATACAGCATGTTCCAACCACACTGACTAAAACAAACAAGGGTCCAGTTTGTATGTACTTACTGAAATCCAGTGTGGTTTTAGTGTACACAGTCTGTGCTCTAGAACTATTTTATACGGGTATGTTTATACAGTAAATAAATAGAAGTTTGGCAAAGGCCACGTGTAATGGATAAGAAGGAAAGAAAACTATGTCTTGTGAACAGCTTTTCAGTACCAGTGTGAAACAATTGAACAGTACTGTATGTTATATATATATACTGTATATAAAATGTATATAAAAAAAGAAGAGTTTAACATTTCACTCAGTGAATAAAATCTCAGCCGAGAAGTAAAGATTTCCATTTCCTATACTTTGAATGAACTGCTGGCATTGTTACATTTTTAGCCCCTATAAAACAGTATTATTGTTTATATGACATTTACATTGCATTTAAATGTTGTAGTGAGACAAAGGTGTTCCTGATTTGATCTAAACCCAAAGAGTGTGGGTGTGCAGGGAAGTTAGGACCACAAAGCCAATTAATATAGTAAGGATGAATGGAGAGCGATATTAAATTAGCCAAACATCAGAAACGTTTTAAAAAATGTTTTAACTTTAGCCACATATTTTCAGGCCATGATTCCAGTGTTGAAAGGGCATGTAATTCCTAACATGCTCACTTCACTTTCTACCCTTCCAGAAACATATGTATTCTTTCTACAATGTGATGCCTTTCTGGTACGATCTGGTTCATTTGGTAGCCTGTACCTAATCTATCCTAAAGGACTAGTAAAACCAGAAACATAGAGACATTGTATTCCTTTAATGACTCTTAAGCAGAGACAAGTCAAATATAGGTGATACCTTTTATTGGCTAACTGAATAGATTGTAAATGCAAGCTTTTGAGACTACTACTTGTCTCTGCTTATGTCTATGGCTAACAGAGTGTAACACTATAATAAGACCTGACATCTTCAGTTGTAAAATATATGGTAGACTGTCTAATTTAAATTCAATGGCCTTTTTTGGCTAAAGTACAAATTCACATGTCGAATTCACCTCGCTACAATTTGAGTCGCATCACCAAAATAGTGGTTCTAAGTGCTGCATTTAAAAAAAAAAAAACGCTAACCCAAACCCCCATTATACTTACCTGAACCGGTAACACTGGCATGACCATTCATGTCACATTTTTAGGAAGCATAGGGAATGGGATGCGATGCAAACAATGAGTTGGGATAGGAGCAGCAAGGTATGCAGAAGCAGTGGTCACACAGCATTGCATAAGTACCTATTGAAAAGCACGTTCTGAAAATATGCCAGTCTGCATGTGCTGGGCTATTTTCAGGAGGTGCTTTTTTTAAATTGCGTTGCTTAGAGGCACTAGTTTGAACCTAGCCTAAGCTGTCGCATGCATAGTGTGGCGTAGTCGGGCAGATAGAAGTAGGATGAGAAGTCATGCAGAGTGAGGTGGTAAAAGACAGTGGGGGGAATTCACCATTGTGCAAAGTGAGCTCCGAATCCTTTGGTTCACTTCGCACAGACTGTTATGCTCTCGCTGATGTCCTGCACGCGGACATCAGCGAAGGCTTTAAAGGGATTCCAGTCTTGGCGAGACCAAAAGAGTCGCCTTGCCAAATAAGATGTATAGAAATCAATTAATCTGCATACCAAATAGGCACAGAAGGATACAGCATAAGTTGGAAATTATTACAAAATAGCGGTTCTGCAGATGTATACACGTCATACATGGCAACATTACCTATAAAAGATGGAGGCTTATGAAATGCACCCAAAGCAAATCTGAATAGAGTATAGTTCTGCCTTGCACAATTTATTTTTCATATCCTCACCCTTTAAATAGGAATATTTACATGTATGATCTGGACAGCATAATTTTTACAGATGTTAAATGAGATAAGATGGAATCCTAAACTGCTGCCAAATAAAGACTTCATCCACTAGATCTAATCTGGAGTTCTGTCTCATTTATTTGACCATCTGAAGCTAAAATACTTCTATTACAGATTGATATCTCTTTTCAATGGTAAAACATTTTTGACTGTGGCTACGTGACGGGATCAACTCCATAGGGTATAATGGGTTTAGGCCAGTCTGAGGTAGTAGAATACTTTTGGTCGATTAAATTGTCTACAATAGTTAAATAGGAGAAAAATAGGAGATAAACTTTTTGACCTTAGTAATTGTACCCCTAAAAGTATGAAACTAATATGTTTCCTGAAAAAAATAATGGGCAGGACCTTCAATATTCTTCAAGGAAAACCTAACATTCAACCCAGGTAGACTGAAATTGGTTGATTGCTAATCTGAATTGCCCAAATGCCTTTGTGTACACAATGTGCATTTGTAGCCATAGCTAAGATACATAGAACAATTGTTCTATGACCAGTTAGTGCAATTTTAGGCTGCTGGTAACTAGGGTTATAAGGAAGGTGACGTTCATGGCCATTAAACTAGTCTGTTGGTATCTCCAGAAATTAAATGTCCACTTATTTCACTACAGCATATTTCTGTTGAGTTATTTCAGTAAGTGCTGGCACTGGTTTATATTATTTTATTCAACCTTACACATGTGACACAAGAATACACTCTTCATGGCCCAACCATACATCACATCCCTATGAGAATAAATAGATGTAGTCTCTCTTTTGTTACTATTACTCTACACACTTTAAGAAAGCCTTGCTACAAGATTCTGGAATATGTTATTCAAATTCATCCAGTATTTAACACAAATGAGGATGCAGCCTGGTGTGAGTCCATGAAGTATAGCTTGCAGCTAGTGATTCAATTACTCTCAAATGATGGGGTTATGGAAAACTCACTGTGCTGGACATTAGTCTACAACAAACATGCCACTATTGCCAAACTATTTTATAGACATTACCTTGTGCGTTTTTCTGAATAGGAATGAGCCTGCTGGAAGCATACCATTATCTAGAATATCACTGTATGCTATATTAAAGTTCCCTTCAGTATAAGTCAGGGGCCCAGGCAGCTCAGTCCAAAATCAAACTTCAGTGCACTACTTATTTAGACAGGAATCTCCTGGTATCCCAAAACCCAGAGTCATCCCTCAAACTGACAGATGTCGATTCTGTGGTCTTTTGCTTTTAGGCTGAGAAGATCACACTTAGAGAATATTTTGAAGAATCAATAACTAAGCTGTAAGTGTATGGCTTCTGAGAGAACTCATCTGAGTATGTTTGCATTGAACCAGTACTCATACTAAGAAATTTCGTCAGATAGTGTCAACTCAACTCAAGAAGCATGTATGAAGAATCCAGACAAGGAGATTATTAAACTTGAAATTCTTGTACATATGCATAAACAGTAGGCGAAAAGATGCAATAATATAGCAGCATATGAACCACAAATATTGTGGAACATGACAGAGAAGGATGGGCAAACCCTGGGATGGGCAGGCTGAAATTTATAGAAATGTGACATCCTATAGCAATACCATTTTGGAAATCGCAGAGCTATTCAGTGTGATCTATTGTAATATTATTTTTGTCTATAGGCGGTTTTTCTATTTTGTATAGAATAAGTGTGGCTGAAAGGCCTGTGTGTGTTTAATTTCCTGCTATAAAAATTAAACATACCACAAGCCATGTATTTAAGACCTTTTGAGATTCTTTAAAAATATAAACGAAAGTTAAGCTGAATCTTCATATTCATAAAATAAATGAAGAGGATGGGCCAGAAATGTATTTAAAAGCAACAAGAAGGCACCTAACATAAAAACACTTAAAACACATTAGTAGAATAATAGACATTGAGCTTTTATTTTAAAAAGCATCACTGTACAGCAATTTCTGCAAAAAAAAAAAAAATTAAATTTTGCATTCTACAAAAGTATTTGAATAATAATCTTTTTTTTTTTTTTTTTACAAAACTAAACATTACAAAAATACTGACAATTTATAGCATTTATACAATTGTCTCTAGTTGTAGTTTTTAATAATGAAATTACTACCACAGATCTACAATATTTTAGTTGTCTATACAAAATTTAAAAGGGTGCTTTAAGCAGCAACATAACACAGGTCAAGACACAGTTGATGATCGTAGTGGATATATCTAAACTGTTTTCAGAAATAATATTTTACATAGTTAAATCTTAATGCTTTGTACAATATTTATATAATATTTATATATAAAAAAATTATAGCTTGCAATACTTGAAATGATTGGACGGATTCTCTAGTAAAAGGATGTGCAAAAGGTCAGTTTATACAGTTAATGAAATCCCTTTTCAATATAGCCCTTTCAATGTTTATAAATGACTTGAAATTATTATTATTATTACTTTTTTTTAACAATAATGTTGTGGAGTACATGTGCTTATTTTTTAAAATACAATGGTTTATTTCAATAACTCTTATATCAGAAAATGAGACTGCACAGTCTAAAAAAGTTGTTGAAATTTGGATGTTCTGTCCAGCAGACTTAATCCAAACCTCTTTATTTGTATTAATAGTGCTACAATCTCAAGCAAAACAGACTCCTTTTTTTCTTAGGGATCTTTTTCATTTGTTCTGAAGGACTGCTAACATCTAAGGTGGTATAATCCCTTCTGGAGGTATTGTTTCTTTCTGATGTGTTCAGAATAGAAAAGACACTTATTTAAGGATTATCAAGAGGGAATGTCTGACATGGGTACAAGCATAGTCAAAGATTTAATCAAAAAAAAAAGTGATTTCTTTTCTTTTTGTATGCACAACATGCACAGAGAGAAACCTCTGATATTGTCAACCACACCTACATAACACTGACAAATCTTTCTCAGCATGCAATGGTTAACAACATCCAGGACAAGGTAACTCCAATATGAGTGACACATTTGTCCTATTCAGTGCTACTTTTTTACTAAATATATAGTGCTATTGTTTGTTTGTTTTTTTTTTAGCTTTCCTACAAGCCAAGAAATGTAGATTCAAAGATGACTCCCTTTACAATAAAAGTTCAGCGTTCATAAATATATGAACAAAACCTTGTTCATTACAACATGAACATGTAGAAACCAATTGCACATCCTGAATTCCAACCATGTTTCCCGTTTCTCTGCATTTAAGCTTAGCAGATCATAACTCATTTAATGCAAAGTTGCAATCGAAAAGGCCTCAGAGCAGACTTTTTTTTCCTCTTTTTTTTTTTTGGTTGGGTAAAAATAGTCTTTTTTTTGCCCTACATTCTACTGTCTGATGAGATTTGAGAGCAGCAGGTAGTTGTATTCACTGTCAGAAGTCATTCTGCAATTGGATTGTGGTTTTTATACGATATTTCTCTCAATAATATCCACAGGTGAGAGGATTTCTTTCTTGACTGTAGGAGGAGTGCAGCACTTCTTTTGAGTTTTGAAAAGATCTGACACGTAAAATACCTGCAAAATAAAATCAATGTTTGTTAAGTCACTGTAAATTTAAGGACATTATTTTTTACTGTGGAAAAACATAGCAACCTGAATATTTAATCTACAGCAAACTGCCCTTAAAATTCTATTCTAACCCAATTTTTATACAAACATACTTTTCATAAGAATAAATAATTTTCAGTAATTTTTCATTATTACCAATCCTTTCAAATGTTTCGATGACCAGAAAACATGAGGACTACTGACACCCAAAAAATAAAACTTACTATTTGGATTGGCATGACAGTTATTTAACTACACCACTATTAAAAATGTTATCTTTGAAGTTAAATTCATGAATGTTATTGCTTTCTGTGTGTTTTTACCTTTACTAATGGGAATCATGTTGGCAAACAGACCTTAACCAGTCCCATTGTTTTCTAATATTCAGGAAGACTGTCCAAAAGCCCAGTTTGTAAGGCTAGGTTTACACTAGCGTTTTGTGCTCAGCACATAATACACTAGTGTGAAAAAAAAAAAAGAAAAGAAAAAATATGCCAAGCGTATTTTTCTTTTGAACATACCCGTGACAGTGTGAATACTCCCTCAGCGTTCACATCACTTCCTGTGTGGCCACATTTTGGGCACAGCGTATCATACGCCGGCCAAAATGCGACACACAGTGTACCGGACCCAGCATATGTACATCATTGTGTGTCTGGAACTAGGTAAGTACTATTGAGCCGTATTTTTTTTTTCACACTAGCGAGAACCTAGCCTTAATTTAAATATCATACTTCAGTGATGCCCAATCTATTTTGGCCTGGGGGCCATATAAAATTGTTTCATGTGTGTCACAGGCCAATTCAAAGTCGCAACTTTTAAAATCGTAACCGCGACAAATTTTAAAGTAGCAGCTGCGACACTTTTCTATAGTAAAGTAGCAACTGTGACATTAATCTCATTATAAAGACATGACTGCAACAGTAACAGTCTATTGCGACTGTCTTTAGCTGGCGAATTCACACCTGTAAGCAACATGACGGATTTCAGAATTTGGACCGCGGGCCATAGGTTGGGCATCACTGTCATACTTTATAGACATAATTTAGAATTTCTGAAACCACAGATTGAAAACATAGTAACTATAAATGCATTTGAGGCATTTTTTTTACAATTTTTGGTGTCACTGTTCTTTTAAATTAATTGTTGTTTAACCAAGAAGATTCAAGGGAAATTATTGCATGCAATGCCTACTGTCCGCTTGAGGGGATAGAAAGGCATTACTTTTTTACTATTATGATGCTAAGATTGCCTTGACCTTTATCTCTAAATGATTATTGAAATTCCTCCTCATGCACAGCTAAGCAGTGTACAGTATCACATCTGTAATTAGCCATTTAATGAGTGCTGATAATAATGGTTCTATTTTTCAGCTTTAGTCATGATGACTTGTATGTTAACACCAATGGAAGGAAAAGATATTTGGCCATCATTTCCTCAATACCCAATAAGGGAAGCAGGCTGCAGGATGTGAAAGAGCCAGCATTCAGCATATCATGGTAGAAATATAACCTTTGCAGAACAAAGGGTTTGTGGAGGATAACCTTTTACTACCTCCACCTATTGTAATTTCCTCATTCTGAAACATTCCAAAAGCTATTTAAATACAAGGTGTCAAGTGGGGACACAAATCCATACTAATGAAATATATTCTCTGACTAGAGTAACTAGTTAAAGGTCATGATCAATAAAAATTCATATAATAATTAATGTATAATAGTTTCATATAATGTTTAATATTTATTTTTAAATCACTGATCCAGATTTAACAATTTAGCTGTTATCTTTAGAAATATTTCTCTGGAACAGAACTTTAATTTGTTATCATTTTAGTGTACATATGCTGATAAAACATACTGGAATACAGTAATGGCTTTTGCTGCAGGGCAGTGCAGTAGCTCAGTGGTTAGCACTGCTGCCTTGCAGCAATGGTTTCTGGGTTCAATTCCACCCTGCTGTGGGTTTCCTCCCACAATCCAAAAACATACATCTGTGTCTGTCATATGTGTGTGACTGAATAGAGAAACTGGATTGAAAGCTCAATGGGGCAGGTACTTAAGTGAATGATGAACCTCTGTAAAGTGCTGCGCAATATAGTAGCGCTATATAAATGAACAAATACAAGTATCACAAATTCTGGAGGAATTACACTTTTTTTATACAAAAGACTACTTAATTTATGAACATTTTCAAAAGATGTTGCTTAATGTACTATAATGATGTCACTGCACAAATTGCTTTAACAACATTGCAGTGGACAGTGTCCCCTTGTGACTGCACATGCACATGGGACATCATTATCATGGGTAATACCAGCACTGCCACCTTGATATTGCGTGAGTTGACACCACTTCAATATGAATTTCATTAGCTGAGGATCACACCAATTAAAGGGATATCATTTACTTGCAAGAAGCACTGCTGGGTAATCCCTCAGACCATTAAACATCTAGCTCTCTAGATTTCCATTTAATAAACCTAATAACTAGCATAGGGTGATGTGGCAACCTTGTTCCAGTATTGATTTTTTTAGGGTGAAAAAGATTAATGTGTTTGAAGAAACAGTCATTTCTTTAGAATTCCCATGTAAATGTTCACCTGGTATTTCAGGCTGACAGCCTTGAAATTGTTAAGTTACTAATATGTTGGCCTTTGCCTCTGATCTGCAGCTGTATGCCTTTTTGAAATGGTTTAAGGTTATGCAAACACTGGCAGGAATCGTGAAATATAAGCTCTCTAGGCTATGACAGTGTGTTAAATATTCCTAGTGCTTGAACTATGCCATACAATAAAGGGCAGTCAATTGTGGGGGGGGGGTGGGAGTTCCTTACTTGGGTTTGTTTCATTTCCTGCAGAAATGGTTCTCCACCCAGAAAATAAACTTAGCAGATCTAGGTAAGGAATTTGCTATACATTCCAAAAATGGCTTTTTTTTTTTATAATTGTAATTAGATGCTTCAAGTATTTCCATCTTTTTCTTATTCTAGAGCAAAGAGGCATGAACAGGGATGGGCGCGTTTTCTTAAGAAGTGCTATGCCTGGATAGATCCATCCATATGACATCCTTGGAAGCAAGAAACAATATGCACCATTGTTCAGTCATTCTCTCTAAATGTGATAAAATGGCACATGTTTTGATTGCACATTTCTAACCTCTAATAGCAAGCAGATACACTAGTTAATACTAAAGATGAAATATTTTTAACTATTCTCTTGATTTTGTTTACTTTTTGGCAGAGATCAAGTTTAAATGTTTAATTTTTAAATGTTTAATTTTACATTTGGCATGCATGTTCCTTTATCACTAAGGGGGTTATTGGCTAAAGTCCAAATTGCTGCATAAAGGTGTGAAATCGCCAGCTAAAGACAATCGCAACTTTACTATGTGAATTTACTATGCAACTTTCCTATGAGAAAATTGTCGTGGTCGCAACTTTAAAATTGTTGCGGTGGTGGATCTGCTATGGGAATCTGCTGTTTGAGAATTTGACAGTCGAATTCTTATTGTAGTCAATAACCCCCTACATCCCAAATGGATTGGATAACAAAGAGTTTGTAATATGCCATGCCATGGACTAAAAGAGGAACAATAATGAGGGAAATTATAGTAATTTTAGCCAGATGTACACAGTGAACTATAAATCACATACCTAATTCTGTTCTCATTAAAGCACTAGTAACACAAAAATGAAAAATCCTATTTATATTGGAATGATAGTAATGCAAATACAGCATTTATCTTACAAGTTAAATTCATGTGTTTTTCACTTTCTGTCCGTTTTTATCTTTACTGATTGCAGCCATGCTGTTAAACAGAGCTCAACCATTCCCATTGTTTTGAATGGAGATTTAGATAACACATATACTGGAAGCATGCCTGAAAGCCCAAATTTAAGGCTACACAATTAAGCACAGAGAAGCACAGAATTGATAAATATTTACTAGAAATACATTTGAGGAATTTTCACTTTTTAGTTAAAAGGTTCAGTAAAAAAGTTACATTCAAACTGGAAAGTAAGCGGCCTTGTCCAGTCAGTCCATGAATCTGATCTTGGATTCTTTGTAAATATATTTAAAAAAAACCCAAAAAAACATCTAAACAACTCATATAAAGTTATGATACTGTAAGAAAAATACAAATAGTTGATATATGTATAGATGAATGTACATGCTGAAGCTATGTTTTCACTGTACTTTAAAAACTATGGTTCTCTGGTTGTCCAATCTGGATTCCTCCAAATGATACTACTGAACCACAGCTCAAAAATTCCTCCAAAGCCTAAAGGAGGGCAGCCAAAACACATCTAAATCTGCTATTTATGTACAGTAGTTAGTCCAATAGAAGCAGTGGTTCTAATTTCTTGGCTGGCTAAAGGATCATTGCAACAAATATGATCATGTAACTTTACCATTAAACCATCTTTTTCAGCAGAAAACAACTTCAACTAAGTATCCCCCAGTGCAGTGCTGAGATGTGCGTAGTGAATAAACAGCAGTACATCTCTGCTCAGAAAACAGGCACGTTTGAAAATTAGAAGCAGCTGGATTTACTCCATGTTTCCATATAAAGTTAGATAGTTGGGTCAGGTTTACAAATATATAATGTGCTAAGCTAAGGTTAAAGGAACAAAGTACAGCAAACATGTAGAATACATCAAGCATATGTCCGTTGCCTTACTCATTACAAGGAACTCCTGTGTCTGCCTAGAACAAAAATTGTCTGGAGTAGATATATAGCTGTCCATGAGCAGAAATAAACCTTTATAGATAAGAAAGTATTCAGGCAGGATGGACCATGTGGCCCTTAGCTGTTTCCAAATCTTATATCTTTAGATCCTTTTCAGTTTTTAATAGATGAGTAAATTCATTTGGGAAAAATGGCTTCACTTCTAATTCAAGGTCACAAGACAAGTAAGTCTCTGCAATAGTCTAAATATTTCAGCCTTGCACTGTGTGACATTTACCCTCACTCTGCAGATCATTTTTGATGGCTGGAGTATAGAAAAGAAAGTGTTGCTTTCCATAGCTGCATCAACCCTCTAATGTTGACATGACTTTGCTGTATTTGGCTGTTACTACAGCACTGTATCATTAAAGACAGTGTGTTTTAATAGAACTAGATCATTCCTCTTTATTCTGAACTTTTGTTGATCTGCACTAATGAAAATAATAGAGAAGAAGCTCTTAAACCACTCGGACTCACAAGGCATAGGAGCATGTTAACAACATTCAATAAAAAAGAATAAAACAGCGTTCTATGTAAAACGGTCATGTACCGTATATTGTATTGCTTTCAGCTGTATACAATACTAACAGTAACAACAATGTTAACTGGAATGCCTCTGATGCTGAATTTGAGGCAAACAACTGTGAAATTAGAGTCAGTAATTGGTGTAGTTTAAATACCCATAATGCTACTAGTTAAAATAAAGGACACATGTAAAATTGTGATACTTCTGCATAATCACTCATTTAAAAAAAAACAAAGCTGTTACTTTTACCCAAACTGAATTTGTGCAACTTTACTGCTTTGACACTGTGATGCCAAACAGTTATATTTGGATAACTTTGTTTTGCACAAAAATATATCAGTAAATAAACTTCCAAAAAACATGTTAACATTTTTATTACATACCAAAATGTGTTAACAATATTGCTGGTCTTTACTTGAGTAAACTGATATTGTAATTTAAGTATGAATTTATGGAGGTTTGTCAACTATTTACACATATTATCTTTTCCTATATTAAAAATGACTCCAGTCAAAATATACAACAAGATAAAGCAGATATGCAATTTTAGGAATGCATTCATCATCATAAATAATGGCACTGGTTACCTTTTTAAAGGTTATGATAACCTGTTTATATATCACTTTACAATGATTTCTGTGACCACTCTGCAAGCCTGCAGTATTGAAACATGAAGGGGATTATTCACTAAAGTCCGAATTGGTGCGTATTGGTGCGAATTCGCCAGATAAAG
>WMED01022484.1:0-11667 GCA_019650415.1 Pipa parva | reverse complement strand
TTTGCCGAAATTCGTAACGAATCACGATTCGTCCGAATCGATTCGGCCAACTCTACTGTAGATAGATTTGTAGAACAGGCCAACTGCTACAGACACAGTCGCATGTGTAGTGTAGCAAACAGAAGTAGGATGTGAACTCATGAAGAGTGATGTGAAGTCCTGCAGTGAAGTGCAATAATGTCATCCTCACCATATTTCACTGTATATAAGTGAATAATACATATATTTCTATGTCACCTTGTCCCTTGTTCATGTTAAATTTTTGAATGGACACTTTATGCCACAATAGAGCCCTGCCATCAACCCCCAATATGATACACTGATTTGTGAAGTTAAATGGGTAAATTTGGAGAACTGAGCCTTGTGAAATTTTGCAGATATTTTGCTGAGTATATAGATAGCTATCCTATTACTGCTACTGCTTTTACATTATAAAAAGGGCCATATTTATGTCTTTCTGTGAACTATATTGAACATTTGTGATTTCAACAGATTTAAGTATGATTTTTACAGATTATACCTAAAAAAGTAATGGTCAGTGTCAGATTGGCCCACCAAGACACAGGGAAAACTTTGGTGGGCCTACGCCTTAGTAGGCCCTCCTGGAGTTTTAAACAATACCATCTTGGCATACTTTTGTAACGTGTGGCGTGGCTGCCGCTACTTACCCAACTGCTCGGCTCGGGCGCACTGTCCTTAGGCGCACGAGCCGCGGCTGTCGGGTTCTTAAGCTCTGCCAGCGCGCCCACATGACACTTGCGTGTCAGGGACGCTCCTGCTGCACAGGGACGCAGCGGGAGATTTAAATAGCTGGATAGCTTGGGCATTCGGTGCCTAAGCTTCCAGCTAGATAGGTCTTTTTCCCTGTTGCTCTGCTATTGTTCCTGGTTGTCTGCACCAAGTATAGCACTTCAGTCTCTTCAGTGTTACTTCCTCGTTGATGCAAGTTTATCCTGTTTAAAGCTATATATGTCTATATTCTTCAAGCCTTTCTATTTGTGATATCCTGTTCCAGTTACAGTCCAGTGTTCCTGTACTAGCAACTACATTGGAGGGTATGCTCGGGGGTCGCGACCTGGAGGTCCTGCACAGCTAAGTCCAGTACCTCCTTGCGGGGATTAAAGGCGAAGACCAGGGGCCTCTCAGACTCCGCGCCTCGCAGCGTACTTAAAGCTAAACTCCAAAGTAGTACAGTGGGTCCACATACCGTCCGTGACAACTTTTTAGGGTAGTTGTGTAAAGAAGGTGAGGTATATATAAAAAAGAGGTAGAATACCATTAAATTGTAGGAACTGAATGAAGAGACAGAAGCAACATTTTTGTATTAGTGGGCCCTTGATTCCTTCTTGTTTCCTGGTGGACCCCTGATTTCTTGTTTTCTTGTGGCCCATGATTTCCTGTTTCCCAGTGGGTTCCTGATTTCCTGTTTCCTGGTCGATCACAGCAATCTACTGTAGTCCAGCCCTGCTAATGGTGGGGGCGGGAGTCTGAGACAGTGATGGTCAGCACTCAGCAGCCTTTGGTTAGAGGGAAGCTAAAGTCATACACCAGCTGGTGTGCTCAGTGTCTGGCAGCCTGTGCTTAGCTAAATATCCCCTTTGTGATAGACAGGAGGCTTACCCTATTAGGCCGGGTTCACACACACAGCATATATGCACTGCATATTTTAGAAATGCGTATCTAAAAAATGTGCATTAAACTGTTCATATTTGGTTAACATGTAAACAAAACAATCTTACAAAACTCTTCACATTTTTCAACAATAGGCTAACTTTTTCCAGTGCATTAATAACTGTCAGCGTTGTATTCAGAATTCGGTGATGGGATAGTAATCAATGGATAACTACTTCGCTTGTTTCTGTTCCCTGCACTTAATATTAATTTAGCTCATACACTAGTATGGCTGGCAACAGGTAAGCCCCATAGGTTTACACGGCATGGCTTCTTTTTATGCGCAACGTGTATACGTCGCACATAATAATGCTAGTGTGAACCTATCCTTACTGTATGCTTTTTTATTGTAATAATTCTGCATTTTGTATTGTAAAATCCGTGCACTGCATTTTGTAAATGTAACTAGTATGTGCAATGCATCTGGACATTTTGAATGAAACTGGAATTTTACGTAATATAACTAAGATTCATTTTTGTTTAAGAAATGCAGAATTTGACTGGAGATTTTTTAGTTAAATGTGGCTGCCAATGGTGAGCGATACAAAGCAAAGCAATTTGGCCATAAGCTATCTACAGTAACTGTGATCATCTGGAAAACAGATTCATTTTTCATTGTAAAGCCCACAAAATGAGCTGAGGTTACTGTCACCATCATGCACTTTATTCTAGCAAAATTACCTGCTATTTGAACAGTATTCTTTTTTTTTTCACAAACATTTTGAAAAATATATAAATGAACTGTAAGGTTTACATTTAAGGTAGCGGACATAGTGTGTGTAGTAAGTCATGCATTAAACTGTTCACATTTGGTTAACATGTAAACAAAACAATCTTACAAAACTCTTCACATTTTTCAACAATTGGCTAACTTTTTCTAGTGCATTAATAACTGTCAGCGTTGTATTCAGAATTAATGGAAATTATAGCTTTCGGTGATGGGATAGTAATCAATGGATAACTACTTAGCATGTTTCTGTTCTCTGTACTTTATATTAATTTAGCTCAAACCAGAAGTTTAAAACAAATGAATGTAAAAAGACTTATCAATAAAATAATAAGGGGGTTATTGACTAAAGTCTGAATTGTTGCGTATAGGTGTGAATTCGCCAGATAAAGACAGTCGCAATAGGCTGCTACACTCGCAGTCGCGTCTTTATAATGAAAATATTGTTGCAGTCGCAACTTTATTATGGGAAAATTGTCTCAATCTTAACTTTAAAAAAATTGTTGCGGATTTACTATGGGAATCCACTGTTTGAGAATTGAGCTGTCAAATTGGCATCTTAGTGTATATATATATATATATATATATATATATATATATATAGGTTTATATTAATCAAATGTTTGCTTTTTGACCCTTCTGTTAACATGATAATACACAGGGAGCCAGTCTATTGGACATTGTGTCCTCCCAGCTGTGTAAACAAAGAACCCAGCTAGATACATTGTACATTATCAGCCCTCTTAGCTTGTTTGCTTAGTACATAATCTGTGGGATTTGCATAAAAGCCAAGTCCTAATTGGACACATTGGATTTGCATTTGCATCAGAATATTTGAATGTACTTTCTGTTAGGAAATATGACATAGATATGGCATAAATAGCCTAATGTATAGATATGATGCATATTGTATCTGGTAATTAATACAAACCTTTTACCAGAAGAATCAATTTTAAAGGAGTCAAAATTCACCCTTTTGACCCTGCATTTCTCCAGGATGAGCACAGTGCCACTTTATAGCAGTAATTATGCAGATGTGTTAAACGCCATGCCATCCTGAGTTAAGTATGAGGTTTCAATAGCAGAGTCAGGTACATTTCACAGATTCAAATCATTCAATATTTCATTTTTATATGTTCTAATAGAGAAGCAACCCCTGCATTACCAGTTTAGTCTGTACCCATATATTTATAATAGGTATATGGCAATTTTACATAAATGATCCATTTTTAAGACCTAGGGGGTAATTCAGCAAGGTGCGAACTCACCTTGCAATCCTTCGATTCACCTCACCAAGACTGTTATGCACTTGCTTCTCTCCTACACGTGGACATCACCAAATGCTTTAAAGGTACTCCAGTCTCAGCGAGGCGACTTGAGTGGTCGCGAGGTCCCCCACGCGTTTGAATCCCAGCCCACAAGGGAGAAAGAGGACACAAGGCGCTACAAGTAGTCAGCAGCCCCCCAGTTCCCAAATGAATTGGAGGAAAAGGGAGAAGGAGCCAGTGAGAAGCAGAATAATCCTAATACAATAATATAAGAGAATAATGGATCTACTTAGGAGGATCCTAGTGGAATGGGACAACAGGGAAGCTTCCAACAGGCCCAAAGATAATGAGCTACTAAGGGCTTGGGGTACAAACAGCGAAAGAAGGGCTGGTGTGGGACAAGGGCTCCCCTCAGTGGGAGAAGTAAGCATAGATCCACCTAGCAGTAATGTATCTCTAAATGAGGCAGGAATAATGATACCGCTAACAGTGCCAGGGGCAATTTTTGGTATTACAGTTCTTTTCAAAACAATTCATCTGAGTTCTGGAAAATATGGTTCCCCCTGAAGTATGAAATGCATCTGTAAATCAAATCTAAAGTTATAAACTTGTTTTTCAAAACTGCATTACTTTGTATATTATTCACAATCATTATCTGGCAAAAACAAATAATTGTTTTGAGTGTCTGCACTCTGCACTGAAGATGTGTATTTTAGAAATGCAACATAACAATGCTTTAGACTAAATCCCGATCGATCAGGTCTTCTGCCAAGTGAGTTTTCTTTCTGAATCACTAATCTCTTCATATAACTGTGACTGGTTCCAGTGAAGCGCTCTTTATTTTACATTGTATGTTTGATTTGCTGCCAATCTACTTAGGAACACTGTCACTGCATTGCTGCACATACACAAGTAAATTACAAGCCTCAACGAATATTGTGCCAATCATTTCTCTTATGGAACAAGATTAACAATTTGTTTATTGTTTTGGAATCAGGTATATTTAAAGTGAACGTTCTAGGAACATTGCTTCTGAGGAACATGCTTTTTCCCCCTAGGTGTTTAGTACAGTAAATATAACAAATAAAATATGAGAATTAAATAAGGCTATGGGTTTGGAAAATGCACAAAAAAATGTAAATGCACAAAAAAATGTAAAAAAGTAGGAAATGCAAAGTTACTGTGCATTGTTTAAGCATCTTGTCATCACTGTAGCTAATCCTATAACATTAGAAACACTAGTCAACTGATGAAACTCAATTGTGATGGGGCTTATTCATGAAAGTGCAAATTCAACTGTTAAAGTGTATTCACATCACTATGTGTCGCTACATTACCCTGGTTGTGAATTCGCTAAGTGGTGGATTCCTTTACTAAATAAGCAAATAGTGTCAGATGTGATTTCTTGCTTAGTGTGTGCAGCCAGAGTAGCAGAAGGATGCAGACTGTATGTAAGTATGTATAATTTTATTTATAAAGCTCCACAAATTTACACAGAGCTGTACAATTCAGCAATACAAATATAATACAGACATGGGAAAAGTGTATTACACAATACAACTATAATATCACAAGGATACAACACTTTAAGTGCTAGGTTGTGGTTGACACAAGAGGTTGGAGGTCCCTGTTCCGTAGAGCTTACAGTCTAAATGGGAAGAAGACTTACATACACAGATAGAAGGGGAATAAGAAAATTGACACAGGTCAATAAATACAAATAATAAGCATAAATAACTAAATAAGGATAAAAGAAAATATATACATAAAAGTCAGTGATAAATATCAGTGGCAAGTGCTCCTAAAGGCAAGACTTCCTTTTCGTTTTAAAAATACAGTGGAAATGTTCCTGGCGAAGATAAAGGGGTATAGAATTCCAGATGTGGGGGACAGAAAGAGAAAAGGGTTTGACCAGAAAGGGCAGTATTGGTGTGTGGCATGCAAAGATGGTTGCTATGGGAGGAGTGCAGTTGACATCAAGGAATGTGCATGCATACAAGTGGGGAAAGAGAGGGAGGGGCAATGGAGTGGAGTGCCTTAAATGTCAGAAGGAGAACACTGTAAATGATTTGTTTGCTTACGGGGAGCCAAGGAGCAAAGACAGATTGGAGGAAAGTCTGTCCCTGCTGGGGAGAGAGGGAGAGAATTCTGGCAGCAGAATGTAAAGACTGAAGCGGGGATAGGCGGGAAGCTGGAAGCCCAGATAGAAGAATATTCTAGTAGTTAAAGTTGGATAGGACAAGACCATGCATGAGGGTGTTAGCAGTATATCAAGGGAGAAAGGGGCAGATCTTGGCAATGCTACAAAGGAAAAATCCATATCTTTTAGCAGTGGAAGAGATGTCTTTAGAGGAGGAAAGTGCACAGTCAAAAGTCTTCCAAAGACAACGCACAGAGGTTACAGGGTTGATGTTCGCACCATCAACTAAAATGGAAAAGGTAAGTTCGTGTCCAGTTTTGGGTGGAAAGATAATCAATTCTGTTTTAATGAGATTTAATTTGAGCTGGCACTTGGCCATCCACGAGGAGATTGACATGAGACAGCTAGAAATTTGAGTCTCTATTTCAGGTGTTAGCACAGAAGCAGACAAGTAAATTTGGGTATTATTTGCATACAAGTGGTACTGACTATCAAATGAATTGATGACATCACCCAAGGAAAAAGTATATAGGGAGAACAGGAGGGTGTAATGATGGGGGAGGGGAGAGTGGTAGGATAGCGGAGGAGGCCAAAGGCAATCCCACAGTGAACAGACCCAGGGCGCGGAGTCTAAGGTACCCCTGGTGTTCACCTAGAGCCCCTGCAAGGAGGTTAGGGCTTCGCTGCAAAGGGTACCCAGGTCGCGACCCCTAGGACTGCACTACCGTAGGATAGAGGGGTTGCTGATAGGATTGAGGCTGGAGACAGGAACAGGAGCAGAGAACCAGGAACCATAAACTGACGTACAGGCACAAGAACTGGGTAGCAGGAACAATAACAAATGTATAGGCACAGGAACAGGGTAGCAGAAACAATAACTAACTTATAGGCACAGGAACAGGGTAGCAGGAACAATAACTAACTTAATGGNAGGAACAGGGTAGCAGGAACAATAACTAACTTATAGGCACAGGAGCAGGGGAACAGGAACTATGGGAAAAACAGAGCTTTAATAATCAATGTAATGACAGGAACCCAGGAGCAAAACTCTATAATCGGGCACTGGTACAGCTGACAGGCTCCCTTATATAGCTAGAGAGCCTGTCAGCTGACCGCGCCATACCCCCTAAGAGACTCGCGACCGCGGTGCGCACGCCTGTGACGTCAGCGCGCGCGCACCCGACGGCCGCGAGCAGGCAGAGGCGCGGCCCAAACCGCGAGGAGGACGGCGCGGGAGCGGGCCGACAAGGTAAGGAATCCTTACACATATATACACACTTCAAACTTGTCCATGTGAGAAAAGCCAAAACCAAACAACCAATAAAAGAAAGGATAAATGAACATAGGGGCCAAATTAGAAACTTTGAACAAAACTCAGCTACAGATAGTCTGGTGACAACACACTTCAGTATACTGTACATAAACATAAGGACACACAAATGAGGTGGTACTAATACTAAAGTACTGGAGGTGGAAAAGGCTCCTTTATGGGGTGGTGATTTAAGAACAATAAGGTTACAACTTGAGGGATTATGGATAAAAGATTGAATTGTCCATGTCCTGATGGTATATATGAAGCTTAGTCAGTAAAATCTTTTTTGTAACTAGTGGTTACCCTTGTCTTTTTTATTTTTCTCCAAGCAGATAAAGCACAACAAGTATTGAACTGCCTAGAATCAATACATGTCCATGTAAGTGAAATCTATAAAGTTAAGTTTAATTGGCAGCAGGTTGCTCTATAAAAAACAAAGCTAATTTGTGTTTGTATTGACTGTAAAATGATATTGTATGTAATTGGTTAGAATACACTTAAAATATTAAAACCATGCCTTCCCAAGTATTGGCTGTATGCCTACAAGCAGGCCTGAATTAGGGGCAGTACTTATGATCCAGAGGAATGGACCAAAAATGACTATCAACCAATGGAGTCCTGTATGAACTGTGTTTGCACATTTGATAAAGGGTTATTACAGCCCAAAACGCGTAAAGCATATTACAATAAAAAGAGCAAGGCTAATTTAAAACATCTCCAGAGGATACATTTTTCTTTTCTATCTGTACTACTGGAAACATAAATAACCCCCTAAATGTCTTGGGATCTCTTGAGCAAAAGCTTGCATTTAGCTTGAATGCAAACAGATTGCTATATGGGAATCCCCACCTCTAAGTGATTTGGGTAAAGACTGCAGCATGAAGAGTACACCCCTTTTTATACAGACAATTATGGCATTGTTCAGTTGTAATTTGATTAGAGATTCCTGTACAAATCCAACCACTGTGTTAGATAGTAAATTTTAAAAGTACAGAATGAAGAACACTTGTGCTATGAATGTGGGTGTCAAAAACAGTCACAGTCTTGTTTAGGCTGGTTTCCCAGGACAGCTGTTTGCTCTCTAGTTCACAAGTCTTGTTATTAGCATATAATACTGGAAAGCTGGAGTGCCACACTTGACTCTGAAGGAAACAAAATAAAAGACACTCTAGTGCAGGTATCACTGTCACCAAGCGAGCTTAAAGTAATTCTACTCAATGCAGTCCACAAAAGATTTGCAGTGGATTCTTTTAAGGTATAATCCCAACCTTTCTTGACATCTACTTGTCCCTTAAAAAGATTTTCAGTCCAGTCTTCTATTGATCAGACCAGCTGTTGAGAATATATAAACTCCCAAGGAGAAAACATACAATAGTGTAGTATTGTCAAAAATAGTTTTAATAAACGTTAAAAATACACTTGCATTTAGCAAGATTAATTATGCTCATCAAGGATACATTTAAAGTGCTTAAGTCTTCCAACACGTTTTGCCCGGTCTTATCTGCGCATGTTCAGCACTATAAACAGGCTTTTCAGATAGGAGAGGGGGAGGAGGAATTCTGTCTCTCTGTATTTTTGTACAGAGAATGGGAGAGGGAGCAAGGCTGTTTGATTAAGAGGTGAGAACTCCTGATCCCAAAATCATTTTTATATTTAAATGTTTAATTTTAGGTTTATGCTTTATAAATGTAAAACATATGTATAGTTTTGCCCATAACTTTACTTACACTTTAAGCCACCCTGAGGATAGAAAATTATTTTCGGAGATAAAATTGTTTTTGAACAGTTTAGTAAATAGGAGAAAACAGCAATATCATTAAATATGGGCTGTTTCTTCTGCATTTACTATTGGAAAAGCCTGATCGACTTTAGTAAATGTGCTCTTGAGAATTAATGCAAATCCCAGAGATGTGATGATATCAGTTGTTTTATGAGCTGTTTCACATTTGCATTTTTAACACAAAACTGAGATGCATTTAGTTGAACTGAGATCAATAATTAATATTTTGCTATGTATGTTGCACAGTACCAAACACAAAAGTATTGTAGGAGACTGCAGCTGTACTTTAATGAGAATAGATGCACTAAACATTACAGCTGTCCCTTTAATTTTATTACTTGTAATATCGATTTAAAGCTAGTCATGAAAATTTGTATCTGTAACTTAAATCAAAATCTAGTCACATGAGGGTTCTCCGTTTTTATGCTGCTGGGGGTGTCATGTGTTCGGGTGCTTTAAACGTGACCTTTGAGAAAATAAACAGTGACGTGCTGAAACTATAACTTGAGGTGCAGGGAAACACACACAGGGAACCACAGGACTGGATGCCACTAAAGGAACTGGAGCACACAGCGACCGTTACACCTCTAGAGGGACTAAGGTGTACTGAAACAGGAACAGGATAACAAGTGAGGCAAAAGTGCAAAACTGAAGGAAGTGGATTCTCTTACCACAGTGGGGTTGACACGGGATAACTCCAAGGCACAGAATCTAAGGAGGGCCAGGTCTTCGCCTTTAACCCCCGCAAGGAGGTACTGGTTTTTGCTGTGGGCACCTCCCAGGTCACTGCCCTCGGGTTAACCCCCCACTAGTGGCAGCTGGCTGAAACACTGGACGAAGTCCGGAACTGCTAAACTATAACACACTGGATCTTGTAGAGTGAGCTGTACCTTTAAGAGAGTAATCCGAAACCCTGAATTGAAGCTGTCAGGTAGGCTGAAGAAAGCTGACTTGAGGAAACACCAGCAACTTGAACAAAGAGCTGACACATAGCAGAAACCAGAAGCTGAAACAAAACCTCTGACAAGGTACAAGCAGCACAGGAACGGTGAAACAGCAGCAACACAGCAGGAGTACTAAAGGTGTGGGACAAGCTGACAAAAATTGACAATAACGCTAAAGCACTGAGGAGCAATGCTCAGCCCCTTTTGAATCTGGCACCGCTGACGTCATGCCTGAAGTCAGTGGCTCCGGATTGGAGAACAACCCGGAAGCGCTAGAGAGAAGAGAATCTCCCAGCGCTAGCTGGCAATCAGAGCCAGCAGTTCACGAGCAGCGCATCAGCTACAAGCACTGCTCGTGATAGGGGGTCAACGTTAATTGCCTGTGTCCAAGCCCCCACTCTCAGATTTTCCCCTTACCAGCAAGCTAGGCATGTCAGGTCCCTGCCTTCTGCTGGCAGAGTCTGTAGGAAGCAGTACAGCATTGAGAATGGATTTTAGGATTAGGAAAGAAACCACACAAATTGCCCCTGGATTAATCTACTGCATACCAAGTCATTTTATTAAAAATACTTATATATATTTGCAGCATGCACTGGTTATGAATATTAAAGGACTGGGTCATATGAATGCCACTTCAATCATGCATCCAAAATCTTACAAAAAGAAGAATAGACCATATACTATTTCTGCTGGTTAATGATTTCAAGCAATATATTGAACCACAGTGCAAAACAACATTCTGGGGGCATACCTCTCTTAGTCATATTTTAAAGAGTGGATAGTGTTGCCTCCTAGTTCTTATTTATTCAATAAACACTTCCACCATAACATATTGTAACTATGCCATCAACTTCCACTATACCACAAAGTTATAATATGATAAGAGATATTTGTATATATATATAATATTGTATATATATATATATATATATATATATATATATATATATATATATATATATATATATATATATATATATATATATATATATATATATATATATATATATATATACACACACACAGTGGTGTGAAAAAGTGTTTGCCCCTTCCTCAACTCCTGTTTTTTTGCATGTTTGTCACACTTAAGTGTTTCAGAACATCAAACCAATTTAAACAATAAATGTAAGGTCCCATGAGTTGGATGGTGAGGTGGCAGCGCTGGAAAAGAGAAAGGTGAACAGGGGGCAAAGGAATTGCCCCTCGTGTAATATTGTCAGGTGCTGTTGCAGTGCAGTAAAGGTGCTGTATTAATTATTGCGTATTTTGGTGGACCAATATAGTGATGACATGTGTCTGGATTATTCCTGGAGCAAGGAGATGGTGCATTAACGTGCTCCTATCTGTGCTTTAATTTTTACAGAACACAGGTGCTGCTGCTGTGCTGGGGGGTGTTGGTGCCCCCTTGTGGGATTGCACTTACCAGATGTTCTATAAAGAACAGCGTGTACAATGGTCTTTTATGGTCACTTTAAATGTTGTCCTCTTGGACCCTCATGTATGAATCCATATGAACAGAAAAGCCCAAATAGTGTGATACTGCTAATATCAAAGCAATTTATTAAAAAAAAATGGATACTCACAATGAGCCAATTAAAAAACGTTTTTGGACAAGTCCAATATTGCTTGGCGCGTTTCTCCAGGTATTCCCGGCTTCCTCAGGAGCTGTTTGACTACTTGTCCACTTCAAAAGGCCTGTAGTCAAACAGTGAGAGCCATTATCCATAAATGGCTAAGACATGGAACAGTGGTGAACCTTCCCAGAAGTGGCCAGCCGCCCAAAATTACCCCAAGAGCGCAGCGACGACTCATCCAAGAGGTCACA
>WMED01022483.1:0-11667 GCA_019650415.1 Pipa parva | reverse complement strand
CATGCAAAAAAACAGGAAATGAGGAAGAGGGCAAACACTTTTTCACACCACTGTACATGTTGCATGCATGGCTTCAGTGGAGATGTTTCCTGCTGAGAGACTATACCACATACATCAAGTCTCTACTCAGCTACTGGAAAGGATATTGGTCCCCCAACCATAACTGATTTGCTTAAAGTATAGGGTCTGCCATGTTAAACTGCTATATTATGAAGCAGCAAATCAGTACCTTTGTGCTGTAGAGCTATCTTATAGAACTGCTGGTGCAAGTATCTCATGGATATGCTTATGAACCTTGACATGACATGTCCATCACACATATTGTTTGGAGATTATCACATGGTCCATTAAAGGCAAACTCTTGCAGTTTTAGGAGAAGCTTTTAAAAGTAAAAATAATTACTTTTTGCAAATGCTTTTCCATTGTGGTAGAAGTATAACATAGTGGCTAAGCACTGTTTTTTTGTTTTTTTATATGCAAGTTTGTTGGTTCAAATTCAGACTTTTTTTTTCTTAAATTCATTTTATTAGCTTATTAAATCCTTTATTTCTTAACAAAATCGCTTCACTGTATTCACAAAATAGAGGTACCATCTTATTTAGTGATTAAAAAAATAAATAAAAATTGGGATTTGAACCAACAACCTTCCACATGTAAAACATATACCTTAACCTCTATGCTCAACGTCAACAACAAGGAAAGGCTCTCAAGACCATTTATTTTTTATTCCTCCTGTCATTCTAACTGGCAAGTCAGTCCACACAGTGCTGGTTTCACACATGCTCTGTAAGAAGAATTTGCTGCAGGCAACACTTGTCTCTGCAGGGGATGGAACTAAATTGGTACAATGGCTCCCTTGCACTTGTAATATAATACTTGTAGAAGAAGCAGAGATAATTAAGACATTATCTTGGAAGGGATCTTGTGGGTTAATTATGTTGCTGGAATGTAGGCTAAATGAACAAATGTGATTTATTTAGGAGGCTTTAATCCCTCTTTAAACAACACCTAGGTGCACCCATTGCATTGTCTAATGCATTACAGAAAGTTTTTGTGTCCCGTTTTCAATTCTATATAATTCCAGATGTGAGTATCTATTAAAGCTGCTGCTGCTTTATAATCACATGTAATGCAATACTTTTGTTTCTGTTTGTGCAGGGTATGCTAGAACCAACCAAGGGACCTTTGAAACCTTTATCTGCTGCTGAAAAAATAGCTTCAATAGGGCAGTCTTCTCCAGTCCCCCCAGAAGACAGCATCTGTTCTTCCAATCAAATGCAGGTAAGTAGTAAATTAAATATGTTGTCATATAAATATATTATTGCCTTTTTTTTTTGTCTTCCCACAAACCTGCACTAGCATTTAGGCTGACAATAAAATTTGTTCTGTAAACACTTGTTTGAGTTGGACATTTGACCTCTCCCACCTCTAAGACCTAATGGATCAATGCTTGCGTATACCTAATAGTGCACTGCAGATGTGCACAAAACTCCATGCACACATATTAGAGTACTAGGCTATTTATTCATATTATTAATGGTACTGTTCCTTTTTTAACATGCCTATATCTGCCTTAGTACAGAGTAAGCAGCACTTATATAACAAATACAACAATAATACATAACTGAACATTTTTATTTTAGTTTCTTAAACACATTTACACTTTGAATAAGGGCACATGAATCTAAAAGAAGGCTAGCGGACATCATTGATCTGCTTCTTAGAACCACTTTCAGTGCTGCTTTCACTGGGTTTGTACCCTGCGTTAGGTCACTTGGGGCTCTTTTTCTGACATATGTTTTTTTAAACTTGGGTACTATCCTCTAATAGCTTTGCCAGGAGACAAAATGTGAAACCTTATTTATTAGTTATTATTCACAAGCGAAAGTGACCTGTTTCCTGAATTATATCACACATATAATCATATCGCTTAATCACCTTGAGCTCAGCCAGTGCAGTAGCCATTTGTAAAAGTCCATTTAAGTTTAGTTCAGCTTAATTTAGTCAAGGAAAAAGTGGATATGGAATGGGCAGGTTATTTCTATGATTAAAAATAATAGAGGAATATAATGAAATTGTGTTTCTTATATAAAGTGAGTCTTTGGGCAGTTCTGTTTGTAGTTAAAAGGCTTTATTGGTGGGCACCATACCCAGCATGGTGAAGGGATGTCCAACTGCCAACATCATTATGCTGAATACAGTCACCACCAACAAAGTTATTAAAGCATAAAATAATCAGCCTGGGACCTATTTGTATAAATATATATTAAGGGAACAATGAGCTAAACATTAATTTTGTGTACCATCACCATGAACACACACACACACTTCTTCACCTATACTTACACCTATCATTGAGGAGGATTATGGTGGTTCAGACACCATATCTTAATGTTAAAGGAGAACTAAAGTGAAAAAATAAAAAGCAAGTGTTACAATACTTACCTTATACAGAGCCGATGGATTACAGTCACAGCATGAGCTGTGCTGTAATTAGCCAGCTCCTGTTGCTTCCCCCGACGCTTCTTCACAGCGCTGGCTGACTGGCAGCCAGCGCCGCAGCTCCTCCCACCCTGTTACACTTTGGATGTTTCAGGGCTTAAACATCATCACGTTCATTGCGGGGGCCAATGAGAACACTCCCCGCAATGAGCATGATGATGTATGAGGCCGGGGAAGGAGAAGAAGGAGCTGTGCGCTGGCTTCTATGTCAGCCAGAGCACTGTGCGTCGGGGGAAGCATCAGGAGCCAGGTAATTATAGCACAGCTCACGCTGTGACTGTAATCAATCGGCTCAGTATAAGGTAAATATTTTTTAACACTTGTTTTTTATTTTTTGACTTTAGGTCTCCTTTAAAATAATAAAATTTTATGATATTAATATTCAATTAAATTATAAAAAAATTCTATTTAAAAATTGTATACATATATAAATATATACAGTATAATATACTTTGTTGTGCACCCCTGATAACAATATATATTTATTTCTATGTATGCCGGCAATGAATAAGTTGTGATCATGTTAAATGATAAGAAAAAAGGGCAGTAAAAACTTACTCCATACCGGCCACTTAAATCCCCAAGGGCTGTAAAATTAGCCGGGTGCTCAGGAAGATACGGACAATTAGTGAAGCAAAGCTAATCTTGAAAAACTTCCGGCACTCCAAGGATAAGTAGAAAAATTCTTTGACTTTATTTCACCACATGGGCATTAAAATCCTTTAAAAACATAAGTAATAGAACGCCTACGTGTTTCGAGCAAAGCTCTTACTCATGGCATTTAAAATCACATATTGACAAACAGAATATATAGTATATACACTTACTTACGGCTTCTTCCTCATTGGTCCACACTGCACATGTGATCGGCCCTGACAGGAGCACCCGATGGAACATGCTCAGTTTAGGTTTTGCAGCCCTGTCACTCTGCAGCTCCAAAAATGATCGCGCCTCTACACAGAAAGTTACGGTGTGTATCAAAGCACCACCCCAAGAGTGAACCGCAACCAGTGCGGCACACACAGTGCCTCCCTTATTCACTATGTTAAATAAATAAATGCAGAGCCAGTTAGCTAGTGCTTGGAGTGAGAAAGAGAGTGCTATTATCTTATGATTCAAAACGTATTTTTATAATGTCTTAACAGGGCTAAATTAAATTAGCTCCAGTAAAACATTACTAATCTTCTTGTCATCACTTATTGCTTTTTCTTTTTCTTCTTTTTCTACTTCTCCAACTCTATTTGACAATTGAGGGCGATGTAATATGCAGTTAGGACCAGGACAAAGCCATATCATTTACATATATAAGTGTATATACTAAATATTCCGTTTGTCAATATGTGATTTTAAATGCAATGAGTAAGAGCTTTGCTCGAAACACGTAGGCGTTCTATTACTGATGTTTTTAAAGGATTTTAATGCCCATGTGGTGAAATAAAGTCAAAGAATTTTTCTACTTATCCTTGGAGTGCCAGAAATCATGTTAAATGAACCATAGATTTAATAAACTTGATTTTTTGCACTATTATGTATATTACATTTAACTTTTATTTTACTTTGTGTTTTAAAACTTACAGCCAGGTTTAGTATTACTGGTGATCATTGATGTATACCTAGCTGTTTTGCTGTTGATTAGTCTTGTAAACCTAATAACTTTTATATCTGATGTAACAATTAGTGTGTGTAGATACCTAGGCTGGATATGAGTAACATTATTTTATTCTCTCCTTTAGGAATCCCTCCCACCTGTCCAGTTTGACTGGAGTAGCAGTGGCCTTACCAACCCCTTAGATGGTACGTCTCTCCGTAGAGCCACTAACAACAGTGCTAGACTTAAGAAAGCGCCAGAGTTCGCACAGACCTCTCGTTGCTGATCTTTTCTTTTGTGTTTTAGTGTAACCTATGAAAAAGCAGGCTTTCTTTCTGTGTTTCTTTTACACATTTTTCTATATGGAGCAACAAACAGTAATGTTAAGGAAAATTATTGCAATGTCATTTTACACTGCGGTAATACTATGCACAAGGGCTTTAGGTTAAACTGAAAGAACATTTTTTACAACATTAAAGGTAAAATTGAGCAGCACCAAATTTTTCTATATATATAATGCACCATCGTGATTTTCTTTGTTTAAGAAGTACTGTGATTGTTTAAATGGCCTGCATTCAGCAGCAGCTCAGCTCAGATTTCATTATGGGGTAACAGCAAATGTCCAAATTCACCCTTACAAAGGGATAGAGGTTCCAGATCATCTGGTGTAGACAGCTTGACCTCAGGCTTTGTGCAGCAACTGTGAAGTCCGCGGGTTGTTGTGCACTGGTCATTTAACCACACAAGTGCTGTCTAAATAGAGAGCAGCACTGTTGTACACATTCTGATGCCCCTTTAAATATAGGAACCAGTAATACTATGTAATAAAAAATGGCTTATATAGTATATATATATATATATATATATATATAATATATGAATGAATATATAAATGAATGAATTCAAGTTGTTGAAAAAAAATACGTTTGATTATTTATTCTAACACCTTTTTGTAAATACGATTTAGAATCATTTTTTTTTTTTTTTGAAAAGTTAAAATTCTTACCTGTAAAGAAGTGCTATACAGAACTTCCGTGTTGCATTCCCCAGCCTCGAACAGTGCCTGCAACTCTACGGCGTCCTAATCAGGAGATCTGTATCAGGAGCGCGTTCCTCGCTAGCCATGCTCCTACTGAAGCTTTGCATCGGCACTTCCTAGAAGTCACATGGAGAGCGTGTATATCATCCAGGGAGGACACACTGATGACATGCACGCTCTCCATGTGATTTCTAGGACATGCCGATGCGAAGCTTCAGTAGGAGCATGGCTAGTGAGGAATGCGCTCCTGATACAGATCTCCTGATTAGGACGCCGTAGAGTTGCCAGCGCTGTTGGAAGCTGGGGAATGCAACACAGAAGTGCTGTATGGCACTTCTTTACAGGTAAGAATTTTTTTTTTTATAAAAAATTCATAATAATTCATATTTACAAAAAAAATGTTGGCATAAATAGTCAAATATATTTTTATTTATTTTTTAAAATTCAGCCTGATTGTTCATTTAATGATTTTCTCTTGTTTGTTGTCATGATAAATGTTAACAAATTCAGTTAGACTCAAGTGTAAAATGGTGCCCTCCAGTGGCCAAGTTTCCAAAAATGATTTCTGGCCTAAAATGTAACCTTTTCTCAAAGTTATTTAAAATCCATTATTGCTCGCATCATCTCACTTTTAAGACCCTAAACATACATGATTCCTTTTTTATATTTCCTTTTGCTGCTTTTTATAGCCAGATAAAGCCCTTTAATACAAAATGTGAAAATAATTCTGGGAAACTGGTATCGTATGACATGTATTACTTATTTTTGTTTTGTTTTTTGTTTTTGTTTTTGTTTTTTTTGTTTTGTTTTGTTTTGTTTTTTTTGCTTTATGATTTTTTTTTTTACCCCCTCTAGAACCAGGTAGGTTTTATAGTATGTTAAGTTTTCCACCTTTGTTTTCTCTGGTTTTTTTTTCCAGTTCTGTCTTTCCAGATTTATTTAATCTTCTTCCACCCTATCAGTATTTCAGCCCTACTGACTAAACAGTATTAAGCAGTATCTGTTTAATCTGGCTACTGTAATCACTCTCAGGATGATACATTAGTTCTGATCACATATGTTTGTAGTTATGTATGGATAGAATACAGACAGTGATCAAGGAAAGAAAGCCTGGATGGAATTAATTTATTGTTGCCTGCTGCTGCTGTGATCTTTCATCCTGCTCTTTCCCCTCCCTTTTTAATATTTTCTTAAAGGGGAACAGTTGTTTGATTGCTCGGTTGTATGTGATAGGTGCCTAAAATGTTATTTAAAGGGCCAGTAACACCAAAAAAAACAAAATTCCAATTTGAATTGGCATGGTAAAGATTGTTCAAATATAGCACCTGTAAAAATGTTATCCTTGAAGTTAAATTCATCAATTCTATTGCTTTCTGTCTGTCCTTATCTTTACTGATAGCTGCCATGTTATTAAACAGACCTCACCCAGTCCCATTGTTTTTTGTGGTGCTTTATATAAAGCATATACAGGAAGTGTGCCCTAAAGCCCAGTTGTTAAAGCTAAATAGCTAATTATCATACTTTATAAACACAGTTTAGAATTTTGGAGGCACAGGGTGAATATATAGTAACTATAAATGCATTTGAGGCATTTTTGAATGTTGGCGTTACTTTTTTGTTTAAGGAATCTGATCATCCTTTTAATTATTGCTGCATCTGTTTTTCTTACTTAAGTAGTATCCTTTTTGGTGCTGTATCTGGCTAAGATAAGCAAAAGAGATAAAGTAAGAAAAATGTGCATTTGAAGTCTATAATAGAAAAAAAAAGTGTACAAGTGAAACCGTAATCCAGACAATATTCTCAAGAGACCTGTCCAAACTACTATAGTAAAGCAAAAATAAGGAAGAGAGATGCTGGATATATGCAAAAAATGGTAGTACCAACTACCTCTTTATTATGCGCACTTTAACTTGTTTCGGGTAAACCCCTTTATCAAATGTGAATTGCAAGTGAAAAAAAGACATACGTATAGGTAAAATTGAATGCCCCACCTTCATAACTGAAAGCAAATGTGAGTGGGAGGAAACTGAACAGAGATTACAGGCCTATACTCCCAAAGGATTAAAGGCCATACAAAATTTCATGGAAAAAAAAAAAACGTAAGTTTAGAAATCGTGACAATTTTCATGAAAACAAGAAACATTGATAATTGACATTTAAAAAAAAAAAAAAAAAGGCGTATCAAAAGGTTTTATAAAATATTGAAACATATATGAAAAAATAGAATTACCAAAAGAATAATTGCATTTAAATTCAGGACAACTATGGGAGAACATGCAGTTACCGTGCAGGAGGATAACGAACAGACAGAGTACAAAAATGGGTGCAACATTCAGAATCTGTAATAGAAACATTTTATCATTAGAAACTGTAAATGATAAAAATGCTTTAATTGACCAAGCATCATTTAATTCCATAGGTTTAAGAGAGTTTTTTTGATCCGTATGGCTTCCTTTTGAAGTAGAAGTTTAGTTATATTGCCCACTCTTGAAGGTAAACGCTCCACATTAAGTACTGACCATTTTAATATGTGTACCTGATGTTTAGCAAGATGAAAATGCTGAGACAGAGGGAGTCATAGTTAAGATTTTTAATATTAGCTTTATGTTCCTGAATGCGAGTTTTAATTGATCTAGATGTTTGACCCACGTAGCATAAACCACACGGACATTTCAAAAGGTATACTACATTAAATGAATTACATGTGGCAAAGTTGTGTAATTTAATAGGATAACCTTTGGTAGGATGATTAACAGCAGCCCCTGCAGTTATAGAGCTACAACAATTACAAGAATAGCAGGGGAAAGTTCCTACCTGTTTGGAAATAGAAAAACGATTAACAGAACTATGAGAAGGAGGACCTTCACTGGGACATAGTAAATATATGAGTAGCGCCTAGTGTGCGTAATAAAGAGGTAGTTGTTACTACCATTATTTGCATATATCCAGCATATCTCTTCCTTCATTTGCAGTCTATAGCCTGACTGCTTTTTATATCTCTCTGATGAGAGGTATACCAGCACTGATGTCTGTCTTTTCAGCTACTACAGCACTGCCATCATTCTGGGAAATCATTGGTTGCCATCATTCATCCCCTTATGTGTATATACTTTGTACATTTTTTAAAAGCTTGTACAGGCTGTGCACTTCCCGTGTACCCCTACTCTCCAGCTTTGATGGGCCCCAAGCAACGATCATTGAAACCAAGGCTTAGGCTTTACAGTGCAGGAAGTTGAGTACAAGCCTTAATTGTTTCCTAGAGTCCCATGAACTTGTGAACAGTGCAGCATAATCACTATCTGACCACCATCGTAAATTACAGACTAGGGAGTAGAATGGCAATTACATATCCCATTTAAATCTACATTTATAAAATACATATTATTTAGAAGTTTACTCACTTCTTTATTAATATAATGAAAGCCTCAATAAAGGAAATATATCAAGCGAAATTTGTCTTTCAGCGCTAGCCAAAAGGTTCAAGCATGAGTAAGAACTTACTCCCAACTTTCAACTGTTTCCCTTTAACACTAGACTGTTACAATTCCTTGTACTTTAAAGCTGTCAGCAACATACATTACTGTATATTCGCTGGACAAATGTGTACCTTTATTTGCTGTATGCCTTCTTTGCCTTCTTCATTAAATCTAATAGCATTGTTTGCTCTTGGTGTTTTTCTTACTCTTCTGTTTTAATACTTCAAACATGCATGTTTAAGTGTGTATCTTACCCCTCCCTTCCCCTTTTACACACAACTTTCTTTTGGCTAACCCTCTTTGCGGCTGATTACCAACATGGTCACTGAATTCCAAGCTAGTGGAGGTTCTACTGTCCTAAACCTCGATTTCTTTGGGCCCGTGGATGACAGTGGTTCTAACACCACCACCACTATCCCAGGTCAGCTGAGTGTAATGGTTTTCCTAGAAAGCATTATGGTCTCCTTTATGGCTTTCCTATAAACAAGAAACCTTGCTGAGAGGCATTTGAAAGCATTGTAGCATTTGTTTTTAATGTGTTAAGTTAAACAATCAAGGATTGCTGCAGGAACCTTTAGATGACTCTGAAATGCAGTGCTTTGTTTGTATCAGAGCTGCTTGGAACATTTCATTGAAAATACTTTGGAGATGTCTTGCCAAAACTTTTATGTTTTATCATTTCTTATAGGAATGTGCTTTGCTGTATAGCTAAATGGCAGTCCTATTGGATCTAAACATGGATTTTAAAATACTCTCCTAAAATATAAAGGGTTTGATCATACCCATTGTCTTATTCTAGGCGAAAAATTGGGTCAAAATCTTTCTTGGTTTTATTTGAATTAGAACTAATCTTATTAGCTTTGGTGTAATAAACAATTTCAAAATAAACTATGATGTACACCATGGATGCTATACTGTAATTTCTCCTGGTGTGATGTGTATATTTTAATGTTACTGTTATTCAGGTTTTGGAAAATATTTGTTTGAAAGTCTTTGTACTTTCAGGCAATTCCAAAGTATTCTGAAATATGTCACATTTTACAAGAGTTAGTTTATGCATTACAAGGAATGAGTTTGACTTGCTTGTTGGTGCTAATGCTGTTGCATGCTTACAGACCATAAATGTATATAGAGAGAGACTGGCAGAGAGAGAGACACAGGCAGAGAGAGACACACGCAGAGAGAGACAGACAAACACAGACACACAGGGGTTATTCATTAAAGTCCGAATTATTGCGTATAGGTGTGAATTTGCCAAATAAAGACAGTCGCAATAGACTGCTACTGTCACAGTCACATCTTTATAAAGAGAATATTGTTGCAGTTGCGACTTTATTATGGGAAAATTGTCACAATCTTAACATTAAAAAATTGTCACTGCTTTACAATAGGAATCCGCTGTTTGCGAATTTGACAGTCGAATTCGCACCTTAGTGAATAACCTCCACAAAGATAGAGACAGACACACACAGCAAAACTGATCACAAATACAAGATATATATTTATTTATTTATTTTTCTACAGAGTAGCATGTTTTTTAATATTTTGCCAACCTCCATAATTAGAGAGTATTATTTTTGTTATTTTGTAAGTAAATTTGCAGCTTGTTGTGGGGGGGGTCGGGGTATTATTACAGTTAACTGTGTGCACTGCAATGTTCTTGTTTCTGGGAAAGTCATGTGTGTATGAATTTGCTGATCAATTGGTTAAAGGGTTTCAGATTTGTTACATAAAGGGGCACTGTCATCACATAGGTTACATTTTCATAATCCTATTTATTTATTGTAGGTTTAAATAGTTTATTTTGCTGTGACCAGAGAGAGAAAATTGTTCAAATACAGATTAAGTACTGTAGTTTTGTATCAAAAATGAATATCTGAATCCATGTCACTCTACAGATCAATTTGTTACTAGTTTTTCATTCAGTTGACTTTGATAACATTGTCCCTTTAACTTACTATATTGAAAACATCAGACCTTGGGAATGTTGATTTGGTGGTGGATACTTTTTTTTTTTTTTTTACACTTGTCTTATGACCTAAGTTGTTAATTGTCTTTTGACCTAAGTTGTTAATTAAGATTTTGTCTCCTAACGATATATATTCATAAACCCTCCACACCATACTATTGACATGAAAGCAGACACTGGTACATTGACAGTGGTTCTCAACCTGGGGGTCTCAACTCCTTTTGGGATTGAATGACAATTTTCCAGGGGTCGCCTGTCACCCTTCTGGATTGTTATGGATTTTTGTTACCCTTTATCCACAACCACAATTTTAAACCACGACAATATTTCTATAGTAAAGTCGCAATCGTGTCAATATTCTCATATGATAATGTGAACATTGACGCAGTCGCGACTTTGCTATGGAATTATTGTCGCGGTCACGGATAAAGGGTTGCGGCAAAAAAAAGGTTGAGAACCACTACTCTATGATAATATCTTAAGACATAGACAGATCAGCACCAATATCTCTGGTAACCTACCACAAATTCACAACCTTAAAATGTGTAGTTGGTAAATGAGAATAAACATTAAAACTAACAGGAACCCTTCTTTAAATGTCATCATCCTGGTTTGCCACTTCTTTCTAATGACGTGATCCTTGCACAGATTTTACACTCTTACTCTTTAAAAGAGAATATAATCAATGGCTTAATATAACTGTAAATAGGGTGAAGTCAGTGGCCATGAGTAAATAATCATAGTAACATATTTTGTAAGCCAAAAATAAACTTGAGTCCCATTTATCATGTTATGTTACAATGTTGATCCAGAAGAAGGAAGGAAAAAACCCACAAAGCAAAAACCATTTGTCCTCATTTTAGGGAAAAATCCTTCCAGAATTTCTAAAAGTTCTGCAGTGGCACTCCCTATTGCAGGGATCTCTGTATTAACCTGATATATTGATAGATGGTTATTAAGTCCCACCTCAGTCGTACCCCTCCCACAATGCATTGTTTTTTAAGTAAAAATGAAAACTTATTTGGTTGTATGTTTTATATATACTGTATTTGCTGGCGTATAAGACTACTTTTTAACCCCTGAAAATCATCTG
>WMED01022481.1:0-11667 GCA_019650415.1 Pipa parva | reverse complement strand
GTTCCTAATTACTTGATTTACATTATAAAGTCACATCCTTTATAAAACTGTAATAATCCTAAGCTGACGGGTGCACTTTAAAAAAATGATTGCTTCCTGTTATGTGACTAATTCATATGCTTGCATTTCAGAAATAAATGCATTATTAATACTCAAAAAAAACAAACACATCCTCATAGGCATATAGCCATATTTACACATCCACTGTCTTTGTGGAAACATAAAAATACACTTACTAAATCAGGGCCGGGAGAAGGTTTAATTGCGCCCTAGGCGACAATGCTAAAATTCACCCTCCCCGGCAGTCTCTCTTCCTTTGTGCCCCATACAGTGCAGCAGTACCCCCATATAGTGCAGTAAAGCACAGCAGGTAAAGTGGCGCAAGGTAGTGTGTAGCCAGGGCCAGTTCTACCGATGTGCGAGGTGGCCGACAGCCCAGGGCACAATCTATTCGAGGGGAGCTGTCGCCCACATCGCCCATCGCTAAACTTGACCTTCCTGCCCCACGACAACCCTTCCCCTTGCCTTGTGCCCCCCACTCACCTCCAACAGCGTTCCAGCGACGCACCTCCTCTGATGATGTGAGTTGAATGCGACGATCTTTGGCTGCTTCGGGTCTTGTCGGCTGTATTCGGCAGCTGCCGGCAAGACCCGAACATCTAAGGAGCGCCGTCGCATTTAACTTACCTCATCAGGGGAGGTTGTCACGGGCACAGAGAGTGGACCCTCTGTACTACCTTGGGGTTTGGCTTAGGTACGCTGCAAGGCACGGAGTCTAAGGGGTCTCTGGTCTTCGCCTTTAACCTCTGCAAGGTACTGGTCTTAGCTGCGGGAAACCCCCAGGTCGCGACCCTCGAGCGTACCCCTCAAAGGTAGTTGCTGGTACTGGGTAATGACTGTAGCAGGAACAGGATATCAATTTGGAACAATGAAATGGGTACTGTCATTTTAATGGTGGGAAGTTAAGGTCAGGAAGCAGACACTGGGGAACACTGTATATCAGGGAAGAAGGCAGGCACGCAGGAACAAGTAGCAAAGGTAAGGAACAGTTATGGGACCTATCTAGCTGGAAGCTTAGGCACCGAGTGCCCAAGCTGTCCAGCTTTTAAATCTCCAGCTGCGTCCCTGTGCAGCGGGAGTGCTCCCGACACATAAGTGTCATGTGGGCGCACCGGCAGCATGCACGCTGCCGGCAGACATTAAAATCCTGACAGCTGCGGCTCGTGTGCCTAAGGACAGTGTGCCTGAGCCGAGCTGTCAGGTAAGGAGTGCCGCGCGTTACATTACCCCCTCCTCTAAGACTCCCTCTCCGAAGATGTGCACCAGGTCTGCCTGGAAACTTGGAGTAAAATTTTGCAACTAAAGTGGGAGCATGAACATCATGTGCAGGAACCCAGGATCTTTCTTCAGGACCAAATCCTTTCCAATCAATTAAATAGAAAAGTCTCCCCTTAGAAATCTTTGAGTTAAGAATCTCTTTGACCTCATATTCCTCAGAATTATCCATGGAAACAGGTACCTGTGGGAGGGATTTTCTCGTGAAACGATTACAAACCAGAGGTTTCAGTAGGGAGACATGAAATGAATTGGAAACTCGTAAGTGAGGAGGAAGTTTTAGTTTGTAAGCCAGCGGTTTAATTTTTTGTAAAATCCGGAAGGGTCCAATGAATCGAGGAGCAAATTTTAAAGAAGGTACCTTCAAGCGAAGATTCTTTGTGGACAACCAAACTCTGTCACCAACAGAAAAAGAAGGAGTCACCCATCTCCGTTTATCAGCCCAACGTTTTATTCTGTCTCTAGACTGCAACAACCTAGACCGAACCTCAATCCAATTGTCGGAAAGATCTTTAATTAAGTCATTGACTGCAGGAACAGAAGTATTCATCTTGAGTGGGAGTGGAACCTCGGGATGAAAGCCAAAAACAGTTGAGAAAGGAGTTTTACCAGTTGACTTGTCAGAGACAAGATTATTGTGAGCGAACTCTGCCCAGGGTAAAAGTTTCACCCAGTTATCATGATGGGCGGAAATATACATCCGTAAAAATTGCTCTAGAGCAGGGGTCTCAAACTCAATTTACCCGGGGGCCACTGGAGGTAGAGTCTGGGTGAGGCTGGGCCGCATCAGGTTTTCCACAAAAAAACAACAGATTAAAAACAATACATGGCCCTGCTCGGCAATCAGCGGCTTTGTGGGGGTAATATGCAGCTATGCTGGGTAATTTCCATCTGTTGGGGAAATTAGCACCTTTGTGGGGCAATGTGCGGCTTTATGGGCACACGCTGATCACATGCACTTCCGGGTTCCTATTGGCTCCTGTGACCGATCGGGTCACAGGAGCTCTCCTCTTTGCATGGAGGGAGTCAGCTAGGACTCCCTCTGTGCCAGATCCAGCGCTCCACCGGCGAAAAAAACGCCTGGTGGAGCGCAGAACCGGGGGCCGCAAACTAGTATCCCGAGGGCCGCAAATGGCCCCCGGGCCGTGAGTTTGAGACCCCTGCTCTAGAGACTGGTTGATCCGTTCAGTTTGACCATTAGTTTGCGGATGGTAGCTGGAAGAAAAACCCAAATTAATGAAATTAATGCCTAGCAATTTACATAAGGCTCTCCAAAACTTAGAGACAAATTGAACTCCTCCATCTGAAACAATGTGTTTGAGAGGTGAAAAATCTCCTTAAAAAAGACTTGAGCCAGAAGAGGAGCAGATGGTAAAGACTTCAGAGCAGTAAAATATGCCATCTTGGAAAAGCGGTCTACCACCACCCAAATCACTGTACAACCCTGAGATGGTGGTAAATCGGTAATAAAATCCATTCTGATATCGGACCAAGGTCTTTCGGAAATCTGTAAAGGGAGAAGTGCTCCTGCTGGAGATTTACGAGGAACTTTGACCCGGGCACAGGTAGTACAAGCATTAACAAAGTCTTTGACTGAGGATTTCAATTGAGGCCACCAATAAAACCGAGAGATGAGTTCCGTAGTTCGTTTGATACCGAGATGACCCGACAAACGAGAACAATGTGCCCACTTTAGGATGGAGAGTCGTTTAGCTTTAGGCACAAATGTTTTATCCTTTGCATGCACACGGCGGAGATTATCAGGCCCCACGAAACACTGCGGGTTGATAATAGGCATTGGTTCTTTAGTCTCTAAATCCTCACAATCGACAGAGCGAGACAAAGCGTCTGCCCTATGGTTCAACTCTCCTGAACGAAAAGTAAGAATGAAATTAAATTGAGAAAAAAAGAGAGACCACCTTGCTTGTCTAGGGTTCAAACAACAGGCAGTTTGCAAGTACAGCAGATTCTTATGATCTGTGAAAATAGTAATTGGAAATAAGGCGCCCTCCAATAGATACCGCCAGTTCTCTAGCGCCAATTTCACAGCCAATAATTCACGGTCTCCGATGGTATAATTTTTCTCAGTCTGCAAAAATTTTCCAGAGAAAAACCCACATGGTAAAAGCTTTTTAGATGCTGACAATTGTGAAAGAACTGCACCTACTCCCACTGAAGAGGCATCCACTTCTAAGTAAAATTGTTTACCAATCTCTGGATGACGAAGAATGAGAGCCATTGAGAAGTGAGCTTTCAGTTGTTCAAAAGCTCTAATAGCTTCTTGTGGCCAAACTCTCGTATTTGCACCTATGCGAGTCAACGAAGTCAGAGGAGCAACTACTTGGGAATAGTTCTGAATGAACTGTCTGTAATAATTAGAAAATCCCAAAAACCTTTGAAGAGCCTTCAAACCCATCTGTTGAGGCCAGTCAAGAACTGCTGAAACTTTAGCTGGATCCATCTTGAGTCCTTGGGCCGAGATAATATAGCCCAAAAAAGGTAGTTCCGATTGTTCAAAGGAGCATTTCTCAATCTTGGCATAAAGGGAGTTCTCTCGTAAACGTTGCAGCACTTGTTGAACGTGCTTATGATGAGAGGAGAGAAATCTTGGAAAAGATCAAAATATCATCCAAGTAGACCAATACAAATTGGTATAAAAGGTCACGAAAAATCTCATTTACAAAATGTTGAAATACCACTGGAGCATTACACAAGCCGAAAGGCATCACAAGATATTCGTAGTGCCCATCTCGGATATTAAATGCTGTTTTCCATTCGTCACCTTCTCGTATACGAATGAGGTTATACGCACCTCGTAGATCCAATTTGATGAATATTGTTGCCCCCTTAAGATAATCAAATAGTTCTGAGATCAAGGGTAATGGATAACTATTCTTCTTTGTGATTTTATTTAGACCTCTGTAATCAATACATGGTCTCAGAGAACCATCTTTCTTTTTGATGAAGAAAAATCCAGCACCTGCTGGTGATGAAGATTTCCGGATAAAGCCTCTTAGTAAATTATCTTTTATATACTCTGACATCGCTTCAGTCTCTGGAACCGATAATGGATAGATCCTGCCTCTAGGTGGAGTAGTACCAAGTAATAATTCAATGGGACAATCAAAGGATCTATGTGGAGGAAGGGTTTCTGCTGCCTTTTTAGAGAACACATCCTCAAAAGATCAGTACGGGGCCGGAATCTGGGAACCTAAAACAGAAATTAAGACATATGTCTTTACCGGTCTTTTAAATGAATGGATACAGGAAGAAAAACAGGCCGCACTCCAATGAGTCAACTCCCCAGAAGACCAGTCAATGGTAGGAGAGTGGAGCTGTAACCAAGGAAGTCCCAGTAATAAGGTGCAGGTAGCCTTGGGCAGTACATAACAAGAGATGAGCTCTTTGTGGAAAATTCCCACATGTAACTTAAAAGGTTTCGTACGGAACTGAATGAGTCCATGGGCAATATCAGTAACATTGATAGTTGAAATGCGTAGTGGGGTCCTCAGAGGAACTAATGGAATACCCAAACTTTGAGCAAAACTCAGATCGAGAAAGTTTCCTGCTGCCCCAGAGTCGATAATGGCCGTAGCAGACATAGACTGAAATTCAAAAGATACTGTTACCAGAAATAATAGTTGAGACTTGGGAAATTTAGTAGCATAACCTATAGCGATGTCCCCTACACCACTTAGGCTTTGGCTTTCTCCTGACTTCTTTGTACGTTCGGGACAATCATTTTTCATGTGTCCTCGGATACCACAATAGAGGCACAAACCCAGATTAAAGCGATGAGTTCTCTCCTGAGGAGTTAATGTCAAACCACCAATCTGCATGGATTTTTCTGGTGGAGGTAGTATAGGATTCTGAAAATTAGCAGCCAGGGGAGATAATCTGCGAGATCTTTGTCTCTCCTTAACCCGCTGTTGAACCCGTAAATCCACACGAGTAGCAATGGAGATTAATGCATCTAGAGTATTGGGTAATTCTCTGGCGGACAACTCATCCTTGATATGAGAAGCAAGGCCATCCCAAAATGCTGCAACCAATGCCTCATTATTCCAGTTCAATTCAGCAGCCAAAGTATGGAATTCAATAGCGTAATCGCCGACAGAGTTAGTGGATTGTCTGAGATGTAACAAGGCGGAAGCAGCGGAAGAGGTACATCCTGGCTCTCCAAACACAGTTCTAAAGGCCGTCAAAAAAATCAGAAATATTGGATATAATAGGATCATTCCTTTCCCAAAGAGGATATGCCCATGCCATGGCCTTCCCGACAAGGAGATTCATAATATAAGCCCTGTGCAGTGGGAGCACTCCCGATACTTGAGTGTCATGTGGACATTAAAATCCTGACAGCCGCGGCTCGTACACCTAAGGACAGTGCACCTGAGCCGAGCTGTCAGGTAAGGAGCGGCGGCAACACCGCGCGTTACAGAGGTGCATTGCTGGAACGCTGTTGGAGGTGAGTGGGGAGCGTGGGGTAAGGGGGCAGCGCGGGGCAGGGGGGTGTTGCGGTTCAGGGGGGCAGCGCGGGGCAGGGGGGCACGCAGGGCAGGAGGGGCACGCGGGGGAAGGGGGAGGCCCAGGGTGCCAATAGAGCCGGGACCGCCCCTATGTGTAGCCTTCCAAGTTCCTTTCTCTCACCCACCCTTTCTCCATAGTGAGGTGCCCCATACTTAACTTTCCAGATACTGTGCTGTCCTACAACACCCCTCCCATTCTGTGCAGCCCCCAATACTGTGCAGCTCCCACAACCCCTTCCTATACTGTGCAGCCCCCACAACCCATCAAACTTAGACACTTCATTGAACTTTCGGAAATCATTACGGAACCTTAAAGTTCCATCTGGTTTTGGAACTAATACAGTGGGGCTACACCACTCACTATGTGATTCCTCAATTATCCTCAATTCCACCTCAGCAGATATTGCCTGTCTACGAGCCTCAGACACCCTGTAGGGCTTCAAATTTACTCTTAGAGGGGCTCCGTAACAATGTCAGGCTTTATAACATTTATTCTGCCCTGCAGGTCTGAAAACACATCTTTGTTTTTTTTGTAAAAACTCTTTTACCTCCTATATTTGCACCTGGGACAAGTTAAATGTTATAAATATATAGATAAACGGATATTCTATATATACTGTAGAAGGTATAGCGCCCAAACAAAAAATCTGAAATATAATACTGATGAATGAATAAATCTTGTGTAACAGTCAATAAATAAAGTCCAAAAGAAAAAAGATCAAAAGAAAGTCCAGAAAATGTCCAAAAACTTCCTTGAATTTAGAACTCCTGCACAGAGCCAAAGGAAAGTAGGGAACTCTGTCAAAGATCCCCAGGTTGAAGTCAGGTATATAATGCAGAGAAACTCAGTCAGGAAAAGGCAGCGCTAGAACAAAGAATGTAGATAGGCAGAACAAACAGAAACTCCCCTAGTGTGACACAGTTACAAAACTATGCAGCCATACAATATTTCTATATCACCAACTAGTGTCATATGAGGTGCTTGAAACAAGGTGATTCACTTGAGGTAGACAACATTGGTGCTGACGAATATCCAATGTGAAATATATATAACTGTAACAATACAGCTAATATAATATATTACAGTGTTTTGAATAGGTTGGTTTGTAAGATAAAAAAATATTGTGAATATTGGTGCAATTATGATTGGTATTGTTATCACGTGCTGACAACACATCCAGAGCAGGGGGTAGTGGTGACCCCCCTTTCTTAGAAGCACTCACCAAAAAGTGCTTGGTACTAGCACTTTTAAAAATCCAACTCTCAAATGGGATTTTCCTTAGCTTCTGTTTTTTACTGGCTTTTAAAAGTGAGTGCTTCTAAGAAAGGGGGGTCACCACTACCCCCTGCTCTGGATGTGTTGTCAGCACGTGATAACAATACCAATAATAATTTCACCAATATTCACAATATTTTTTTATCTTACAAACCAACCTAGTCAAAACACTGTAATATGTTATATTAGCTGTATTGTTACAGTTATATATATTTCACATTGGATATTCGTCAGCACCAATATTGTCTACCTCAAGTGAATCACCTTGTTTCAAGCACCTCATATGACATTAGTTGGTGATATAGAAATATTGTATGGCTGCATAGCTTTGTAACTGTGTCACACTAGGGGAGTTTCTGTTTGTTCTCCCTACCTACATTCTTTGTTCCAGCGCTGCCTTTTCCTGATTGAGTTTCTCAGCATCGTACACCTGGGACAAGGTGTCTGCAATCATTAACCTCAGGAACATCAGGCCCAGAATTTGCCTGTTTGGTGCTTAATGCAGGGTGGGGCTCATGGTCCTTCTATGGCTTAATTAGATTCACATGATAAATTTGGTAGGGCTTACATTTGCCAGGTTGCTGTATTTTTTGATTTACCTCACCAACCTTCTCTACAACTTCACAGGGTCCTTGCCATTTGGCCAAGAACTTGCTCTCTACCATGGGGACCATTACCAGCACTCTATTTCCTGTATTAAAGGTTCTAACCTTGGCAGAGCAGTTATACACATACGAGATTGGGCCTGTTGAGCCTTTTGTAAATGTTCTCTAACAATAGGCATTACATTCTCAAATCTATCTTGCATTTAGGCAATGTGTTCAATAACACTGTGGTGAGGGGTTACCTCCTGCTCCCAAGTTTCTTTAGCAACATCTAGAAGCCCCCTTGGGTGTCTACCATACAATAGTTCAAAAGGTGAAAAACCAGTGGAAGCCTGGAGAACCTCTCTTATAGCAAACAACAAATAGGGTAACATACAATCCCAATCCCTGCCATCTTTGGCCACAACCCTCATCAACTTTCCCTTTAAGGTTTTGTTAAATCTTTCTATGAGATCATCAGTTTGAGGATGGTAGAAAGAAGTCCGTAGTTGGGCAATCTTTAACGACTTACACAGCTCTTTAGTGACCTTAGACATAAATGTGGTGCCCTGGTCTGTTAAAATCTCTTTAGGAATTCCAGTGTGGGAAAACATCTGCACCAACTCCTTATCAATAGTTTTAGCTGAAGTGTTCCTTGCTAAATTGGCTTACCCAGCATTGAACTTTACTTGGTAGGGCACAAAGGAAGCGATCACAGGCCACTCTGTTTACCACCTGTTTGGTTGTGTTAACTTTTCCAGTTGCAGCCATTGACTTATCAGGTGAAGAAGATAAATGGGACCTAGCGGATTTCTCAGTATCACATTCCCAAGCATAAACCCTCTGGGCACGCACCTGCAGGGTGACTCCCAGCCAGGCTAGAATCTCCTCTTTGAGTTTTGTACCTTCAATATGTCTTCCATGGCAGACACTTTTACGCAGGAAAATTTGAAGAAAAAAAAAAAACACAAACGTCCCTTTCATAACCTTGCCTTTAAGGGTACTTCTCCTTTAAGGGATGTTTGCCCACATTCTCCGCCATATGTAGGGAATCACTCAAGTGCTAGAGCAGTCTTTAGGGATTAACACACCGCAAACAGCGAGTTTCTTTCATATTCAAATATTTATCGCAAGAAAATCAAACTAAACACAGCTTTTCTTTGTCAAAACAACAGTCACTTAAAAAAAAAAAAAAAAAGCAATTTCCACAGAGAAAAGTCCTTAGTCTAAAACACAGTGGGTAACTGCACCCCATACAGGTTTGCTTAACAAATCAGGGTACCTTCCCTTCTCCTGGGTTGTTTCTTGGGTTTCACAGTTTTGCAAAGCCAAGTTGTTTAGCAGAGTCTTTAACCACTAGTCCCTGTTTCTCTCACAAGGATCTTCATCTTCAGCCACAGAAATCATCTCCTGTCTTCCAACTCCACCCACCAACTGGCTCTCCCATCTGCCTTTTAATCAGGCTCTAGCCTGCAGCTGGGGTGACTTACAAACTCTGGACTGAACTCCCGTAGTATGTCTGCATATTTGGGGCAAAATATCTCCCCTCAAATGCAACACCCTCACAATCGATAATATCTATTACGCTTATTTTAACCTTGATTTCTCACATGCTTTAATAATCTCTTATTGTTCAGTAAAGATAGATTAGCAAGTTAACATTCTAAAGCCTTTATAATTTGAGTAAAAGGAAGTTTAACCAGTGATATCTGGAAAGAAAGGACCCCTGGGGTTGTTTACTTATTTTCCCTTTCCTCACCAGGATTCACAAGTGGGTTTTAAAATCTGTGTTTAACTGTACAATAGATTGGCTGTGTAAATAACCCTCTTGGTACTGAAATTTTATATTAACCTGTTCGATACTAAAATAAATATTTATTAAGTTAGTGGTTCAGTAAAGTTAGCTAATTTACGCTCATGTTCATTTTGCCTATGTTTGATGTTGCTATACATAGCTTGATATCTTTCTTAGCCTGCCATGTCAACGATTGCAGATAACCTGTTATATGTATTATGTTTATGTTCTCCTTATTCGACCATCCAGAAAATCTTTCTCGCATAACTTGCTTTTCGTCTTATATTAAACAGCATTATTTGGAGTCCATCATTATGATACTAATACTAAGTTTAGATACCGTAGTTTACTTTGCATTTGATCAAGCCCATTTTTTGCAGCAGTAAAGTAAAATGTGATTGGAAAAATGTTTTAAGCAGTTTCAAAATTTTTCTATAGCTCTAAGATTTCAAAATGTCCAGAACTTCTATTAAAGGAATTTATAAAGGAGCACTAAAGTGCTTCTTAGACTAGAGGTGATTCTCTACTTAATGTGATAATATACTGCTGCTGGTATTTTTGATCTTCTCTTCTGCTTCTAGTGTCACAATCCCTTTGGGGTTTACCTCTTCTTTTTCAATGTCACTGGTGTAAGAAGCTCTGAAGGAGCATTATGTCACTGCTTCTGCATTTGCTCATATAGGCAATTTGGAAGCAGGAGGTGAATGAGATCGCAGAACTATAAGCAAAAGAAGAGGTTTAGTTCCTGTCATAGGGTGTGGTCAGTGCACTAGATGGCCAGTGGCTAGCTCTGCCCAACAGAGTCTAAGAAAGCTTTAGACCCCAGAGGGAGAAAGGTGAATGGCCTCCCATAAGGTAGGGCACTAAATAAAATTGTAGGTACTAAACCACACTGCTAATTATTGAAGCAAAGCATACTTGCCATTAACTATCTACAACACTATCCCCATGTTTGCAAGTTCTTTATTTGTAAAAGTTACATCAACTAAGCATTTAAAAGAATCCCTTTTATGTATGCACAAGCTATATGGATAAGCCCTAAGAAGCCTAGGTACAGACCCCCGCCCAAAATAGGGGTAATATGTAGCCAACGCATTTGACTATAACTGCACAAAAAGCAGCAATACATACATATGCTGTACACTCTCTATGGTAAGGTCATTTAGCTGCAGTTCTTCTTCTACTAGGTTATCTGTGTCCTCCAGCAAACTGGTATCAAAACTCACAATGGGAGGCAACTCAGAAGTTGACCTGCAATAAAAAAAAATATGGCTCTTTGTATCATTGTCATAGACACAATAAAATAGTGCTGCTTGTCAGGCTCAAAATACATGAATAATAATTGAAAGTATGAATGTTATTAGACAAACGCACACATGACTTTTATTGACCTTCTACATCCCCCAATTCCCAAACACATTCTTACCCAAGTGAATGCATTTTAAACACAGGGATTTCATTATTACTAAATGTAAAGTATATAACTATTCCCCTGGGTTTGAATGAAACTACATTATAATAAAATCTAATGTAACCAGCATTAGCCGCTGAGATTTTTATACAGTGGACTAATGCATTAATTCATGTCATTTACCATATTTCATTATTACAGTTTCAAAAAACATTATGCTGCTTCACAATACATTATAAACTTATGTATAATAGATGAATTGATTAAAGTCACACATTTTTTTGTGTGCTAAAGTTGCACTCCATGCATAGCAAGTAGTGGAGGCGATGAATCAGGCATGTTAAAATGGGCTTATGAAGCACAGGAAGGTATTATTAATTATGTAAAATTCCTCCAGTTTAGCAGTTTAGTTTCAAATGTTCAGATTAAGCATAAATCCTGTAGCACTTGTCTCAATATACTCATTGGCAGTGTTGGCCTGGGACATAATGGCCCCGCAACAGAGGGGGTCAGGCTGGACTGCCAGGTGGGCCACCCCAGGGAATTTTCCAGGTAGGCCAGTCCAACACTGCTCTTTAATAATAATTTTTTTCCTATTCTTTCCTATCCATTTTTTTCCAATCCTTGGAACACTTGCTGTGCTGGAATTCCCAAACATAGTAGCAAACTTACACTGGTGTTACAAACCCCAAAATCAGAAAAGTTGGCACGTTGTATAAATCGTAAATAAAAACAGA
>WMED01022480.1:0-11667 GCA_019650415.1 Pipa parva | reverse complement strand
AGTGCATCTGCACGCACCGTGAGGCGGAGACTCTTGGAGCAAGGCCTGGTCTCAAGGAGGACAGCGAAGAAGCCACTTCTCTCCAGTAAAAACATCAGGGACAGACTGATATTCTGCAACAGGTACAGGGAGTGGACTGCTGAGGACTGGGGTAAAGTCATTTTTTCTGACGAATCTCCTTTCCGATTGTTTGGGACATCTGGAAAACAGCTTGTTCGGAGAAGACGAGGTGAGCGCTACCACCAGTCTTGTCTCATGCCAACTGTAAAGCATCCTGAAACCATTCATGTGTGGGGTTGCTTCTCAGCCAAGGGAATCGGCTCTCTCACAGTCTTGCCTAAAAACACAGCCATGAATAAAGAATGGTACCAGAATGTCCTCGGAGAGCAACTTCTCCCAACCGTCCAAGAGCAGTTTGGTGATCAACAATGCCTTTTCCAGCATAATGGAGCACCTTGCCATAAAGCAAAGGTGATAACTAAATGGCTCAGGGAACAAAACATAGAGATTTTGGGTCCATGGCCTGGAAATTCCCCAGATCTTAATCCCATTGAGAACTTGTGGTCAATCATCAAGGGACAGGTGGACAAACAAAAACCTAAAAATTCTGACAAAATGCAAACATTGATTGTGCAAGAATGGACTGCTATCACTCAGGATTTGGTCCAGAAGTTGATTGAGAGCATGCCAGGGAGAATTGCAGAGGTCCTGAAGAAGAAGGGTCAGCACTGCAAATATTGACTTGCTGCATTAACTCATTCTAACTGTCAATAAAAGCTTTTGTTACTCATAATATGACTGCAATTGTATTTCTGTATGTGATAAAAACATCTGACAAACGCACATAAAAACCAGAGGGCAGCAGATCATGTGACAATATGATATTTGTGTCATTCTCAAAACTTTTGGCCATGACTATAAATAGAAAAAGGGGAGCTTAGCAGCTTTCAATTTATTTACCTAAGGAGGAGATCTTAATTTGTTCCAATGTAGCTAAAAATGCAAATACCATGAGAAACAACATATGAAAACTGCACCCTATTGGCAGCACACGCATGTATAAAAATGTGTCACACCCAACTGAAACCTGCATTTACTAACGACTGGTATGACATCAGAAAAGTGAACTGAAACAGTACAAGAATAACAAAGGAAAATGATTTGAATTAGGATTCATCAACTATATTATACTTTTCTAAATTATTTAGCATGTGAATTTTGGGTTTGGGAAGATCATTGTTTCCATGTGATGGCAATGGCATAACCTCATTTTTTTTTTTTTTTTTTTAAAGTATCTACAACAAACAAAATGAATTGTGCATACTATATTGGATAGAATCCCATGATGATCAAATATGAGAATTATATAACTCAAGAGATTTCTTAAAGGGGCCTTACCACCAAAATTCAAAATTAAGTTTTGCTACAGTTTCGTAAAGTAATTTAACACTGAAAACATTTTACTTCAGTTCTACAGGTATACAATCTCTATGCCCCACAATCTGCTGCAATCTTTGAACAATCAATTGTTAATGGCAAGAACCCAACCCCCTATTACAAATCTTTCATATTTTTAGACCACAACATAGCCGGGTATACTAAGTACAACATAAATACTCAATTGGTTCTTAAATGTACATGGCAAAGGCAAAGAATGTGCAAAAACAGTTATCTAAAGGCGTAAACAGATCTTACTGGAAAAAAAAATTAAAGTAGCCCAACGATATACCCATTGTTTCCAACAAAACCACATTGCTTCATGTAGCTTTTCCGTCAGATTCATTGCTCAGAAATCCATCTATGTCAATTTCAGCATGATTGCACAGGGCTGCTGATCAGTTTTACTGTATATGACTAACTATGACACTGAACTACATCCCTACATGGTGGTTCTTGTTAGAGTCACTGCACTTCCATTAGCAAAATATAAAATATGCAGGAAAGTAATGCTGTCCATGCAGACACTATTTATGTTTCCACCTCTGGTACATGGGTGAGGGCGTGTGACAGACTGAAACATAAAAGTACAGTTAATGGTGGAGGAGGATGGGAGCTGATGCAGGGAGAGTCATAAAGTCAATTGTTACTATTTTCCTTATTTCTCACATTGAGTTGATGAAAGCGTCGGACATATAATCTTCCTCCTCATCCTCTCCAGCAGCGCTCATCCTTCCCCTGCTTGTCTGCTACACACAGATATACTTAGTTCCCAGGGGAAGTCAATCCCCGCCGCACACACTTCCAGCAATGACTACACTATCCCGGAAGTTTTACTAGGCACAATCAACCAATCAGCTGATGTCGCACATTTTATGACGCGTTTAGAGAAACCTTAGCCGCCATTTTTTTTATGGGCAAATACAGTTTTTGTAGCAGTATTGTATAGGCAAACAATAAGAACAGTACACAGTTGGAAGAAGAAATTGTTTAAAGACACCTTGGCGATGACTAAACAATAAAGAATAACATGAGCAGTAGTCAGGGGGACGTGAGAGAAATTTGAGCTGCCATTATCAGGAATGGCTGCTTTAGACCCGGTCAGGGATCACGTGGTAAGGAAGCAGATACTCTACTGGACCACCTTGAATATTGGTGAGAACAGTGGGTGATGGAGGGCAGTGCCATGTACCTGGGGGGGCTGTAATGGTTTAGGATGAGATTAGGTGTAGTAGACAATGGTGACTAGGGGGTAGGAGCAGGTATCACCTTTACCAGGAATCTGATAAAAAGGACCAAGAACCACAAGTTATTCAGAATTTCCATTCCTGATATAATATTCCAGACTGAACTGCTGAGGACAAGTATGGGACAGAGGGAATGATGTGCAGTAAGAGACTGGCTGGGAAATGAAAAGAATTCAAGTAATATATAGAGTGAAAATCATTATATGACCTATGATAAATGGACAAGCAAACAACTGTTGATGACTAAACAGTTCCTTTTCTGTTATATGTTGGTTTTTGTACAGTATATGCTAATTTTAGTGTAGCCCCGGTGAACTTTTACATTTTAGAAATACTCAAAATTCACTATTTCTACTATTTCAAAGACTCCAATTAGTGTGCTAATAGGCATTGTTATAGTCTGCTTAATAATGATGCAAAGACCACCCTAGCTAATATAAACTGGTGTAGTGGGTGGACCATGGGTCTCTGACCACATGGTGTTGCAGGAGCAACACCTTCACCCTCCTGGTGGAGGAACATAAAAAGGGACTTACATTAAGCATAGTTCCGAAGTCTAGCTCACTCTAGTGAGTGAGAGCAAGTGGCATAGGTTATCTACTTTGGTAGCCCAATACCCCACCAGGAACTTAGTGGCCTAGGAGGCCTAAGTGTATCTCTACTAACAGGAGGATACACAGTTCAGGGTTCATCAGTGGTAGGCTTAGGGACCAGGGATTAGCCTCACAGAAGAAGGAGATCCTGAAAGGGTCCATCCAGCAATTGGGGCCACCCAGAACCCTCCAGGTCCCACATTGTGCTGATGCAATATTCTGATCCAGTGGGGGTAACTGTAAGATTGCCTTCTATTGAATTCAAGTGTATCTCTCACTATATGTTCGGTATGAATATCTGATCACCATGGATGCTAAACTGTCATTATGTGCTTTGCATTTACTCTTTTACTGTTTGATAAATGTGTGTCTGTTTTGAAGCAAGAACCACTGCCGCCCAACTTAAGTGTACCACATTGCTATCACATTCAGCAGCAATAACTACCCCAATATGGAGGCGGGTCCTATGTCCCTGAGTTTTCAAATAGCCTGGGATACAAATAAAATGTTGCTGTAAACAGTTTAGTACATACCATTACTATAGCGCTACATTATGTAATGGTGATTTTACTGACAAGTCCTCTGTGTCTTGTAAACCATTTGCATGCTTAGGGCATGTTCTAATCAGAAGATCCAGAAGTGATAAATAATATCTAATTGAATGGAGAATCTAGAAGTGGAAAGGGATAGTATGGAAGGTTGAGTGACAAGGTGGGAAATCTAACAAGTATTATGTTCTGAGTAGAGGGACCTAGAGAAATATAAAGGAAGGTAAGACTAATTTTCATTTAGATCATTTTCAGATTAATACTTTTTAATGTTTTTTTTTGGGGGGGAATGGTGTTCATAATTGTTCAATTTCCTATTTTATTGCTGCATATGATATATTAATAGCCTTGTTTTTATGTGGGTATGTGTAACACATGGTGTTATCTGTATAAATGAATTGCTATCACAATATTTATAATATGATCATATGTTTATTTGTTTTAATTATTCAAGTTTTATCTTTATTTTTTTTAGTTCCCTATTATCTTCTCCAGCATGGAACCTCTTACCAAGAAGATCTTTAAGGGTGTAATTTTGCTAGAGCTGGCTGGTGTACTTGGAGCCTATGCTTTGTTCCACAAAATGGATATGAGCCAAGGTACTGTGGGGTACTTGGTTTTACTAAACTCCTTCCTCCCCCCACTTCAGTTGTTGCCTCTTAGATTCTGAGATGATTCCTGGGTTAAGTCAGAGCCTTGAGTCAGAGGGGGCAGTAACCTCAGAGGAGCTATAATTGTGGCTTATTTAATATTGTACAGGTTCTCCCTGGGTCTGAGATGGGTGATGTAATTTTTAATAAAGTGCAGGTTCCTTCGTTAGAGCACCATGCAGTCTCCCAAACATATATCACAATAATGGAAATGAAGAACCACGCACAGGCAGCTGTACTGCAACCCTTTATTGGGTGAAGATATAAACTCTACATGTTTCGGGTCTTATGTCCTTTATCAGTGGGTGACACTTAATAAAGGGCATAAGACCCGAAACATGTAGTTTTTATACCTTCACTCAATAAAGGGTTGCAGTACAGCTGCCTGTGCATGGTTCTTCATTTCCATTATTGTGATATATGTTTGTGGCTTATTCAGTCAGATCCCCCATGTCATGATCTAGGATATGTTAGGAGGAGGCTTTATCTTACATTCTTGTTATTTCATGGCCATATCAATGAACAGCCATCAGGCTTTCCCCTTACTTCCCATAACTGATAAATTAATTACCAGAGACTGACCATCCCACTCTAATTGTTGGTGTGATGTGGTTTTGTAAGTATTTGAATTTATGTTTTTGCTTTCTTTTTTGTTTCTGGGGGTCACTGGGATAAATTAAAAAAAATCTCAAGAAATATGAGACCATATGCAGACAATAACAGTCTATAACATACTTCAAATTGCACAATGATCAACCTCTTAATTAAGCAAAAATCTTAACATCCAAGATGAGCAGACAGTGATAAATGCCATTAAAGGAACAGTTTAGGCACCAACAGTTATTTGCTGTGTGTTTGGCACTGTTAAATAAAAGTTAAATAAATGCTTTCTGTCATATAAATTATTTATTTATTTCCACCCTTCACAATTTAGCACCAGTTTGTTAGTGATGCTGCTTCCCTCTCTCAGCCACTTCCTGTTCAGTGTTAAGGAATTGACTGACAGGCTGGATAATGCTAAATAACCAATCAGAACCTTTAAACTGTCATCCACCTTTTTTTTTAACTTTGAAAGGTGTAGTTAACCCAGCAAAAGGGGTGAAACATTGACTTTCTTTTTATATGGATTTGGTCTCTCTCTCATGCTCAATATCAGCGCTTGCTACTGACAGCATACACCATTAGCTGTAAGTATTGTAACTGCCCATGGTAATTCATTAACTATGAATTTTGACCTTCCTGAGACGCCGTTGTGTCAGTGACAAAAGAATCCAACTAGGAAGTAAGCATAGAAGGAGATGTGCACTACTACACAGATGGAATAATTAATACCTTTCCTCACATAAAAGATTGACTAAGTATATTAGAAAACAAAATGTATTATACATTTACAACACACATTACTTTTTATTAATCAGGCTGGAGAGTTCCTTTAAGTGTCAAGTAATTGTTGGTATATTTGGAATAAAAATGGGGTATGAATGTTTTCTTCAGTATAATTAAACCTCTCCAACTGTAACTGAACTAATGAAGTGCAAAGTTTATCATATCAGAATAAACACTAAAACTATCCTTTGAATTTCCTAGAAATAATGTTACTACAGAAGTTACAGTATAGTGAACATATATAATGAGCATAGCTTAAATAGTGGAGCTCTGTGTATTGTTGTGTGAGCTGTTATAACTTTATATTCTGTAAATAAAAATAGACAACTTCTGATGATTTTGATCTATAGACATTGCTACTATCTTAATATGACTATCAGATAAGAATTGTCATTTTTAAATGTTATTTGATTACTCTTAAAAGTATTTTTCACTTTTTCTCTTACAAGATTTTAGGTATACAATGAACAGAAGATTTCCATCTGCTCTGGAAGGTAAATCTTTTTTCATATAGTTTTGTTTGTAAGGTGGGAGAAATGTCAAAAATTATTTTTGATAGTTCATTGTTTATCCAAAAGTTATATATTTTTTCTAACATCTAGTTACACAGGCACAATTTTTGTAACATATACATATTGTTACATATTGTTATAAACTTTTCCGTGGAATAGAAAGCAAGCAATTCCCTTTTCAAGCAAACACTGTGCTAAAAGCCTATGAAATAGTAAAGTGTTTTGGAGTCCACTCCTTAGGAGGTGGAAGTTTTTAATAAAAAGGAAAACAAAAAAGAGAAGCACTTTATTTAGCATATCTTGAACTATTAATCACAGATGTGCTTCTCTGTGTTCATACAAATATCTATAAATACAGATAACATTCATTGTATGTAAATATGTTTATTTGTATTTTTCTGCAATGGAAGGACAAATAACCAGATATAATACACCTTTCTATGAAAGCTAGACTCCCAACCACCCTCCTGCCCCTTTTATGGCAGTAACCAACTTACTCCAAACAGACAATGCTGTTCTTGAGGCTGAGATTAGGGCGAGTCCATAGAAATTCAGGTTGATGGCATGGCCATTGCAATCTAATTCTACAGATTTTTTATTTAGCTGAGGTGGTGTAGAACAGTGGCTCTTAAACCTGCCCACTGGCATCCACATGTTTTATGGATATTTTTAAAGCAGCGCAGGTGGAGCTCTCAGAATTTTCCATCACTTTAACAATCCACTTGTGCTGCTGTGGGGATATCACTAAACATGAACTGTTGATGTGGTGTGAGGACTGGTTTGAGAAACACTGGTCTAAAAGACTATGTTTGAGGGTCAAAAGCTGATTTGAGGGTACTTTCTAACTTGCTTTATTTGATCTTTTGATATTTTGACTAAGAATATTAAAAGAACAAATGGGCTGTTGTGTATATGAAAGACTACGTAAATTGATTATTTTTTGGCTAAAACTAAATGACTATTAAAAAATGAATAGTTAAACTATAGTATATTCATTGTTTATTATATTTTGGAGTAATGATGCGTTATCCAAGAATATCATTTTTCCAACATATCCAACAATCTCTCACTAGTTATTGTGTTTTTTTTATTTTTCAGAAGAATGTTTGTAAGACTTGTTTCAAATATTTTCACATATTTATGTCCAGCATTGTTCATAGTGACATCCCCATCAGGCAGACTCTCTAAATTCAGTATTGCTTGAGACTTGAGAAAGAGAGGACATACCTCTTGAAAGCTTGTCTATCTAAACTGACTGTTAGTCCAATAAAAAGGTATCACAAAGTATTGCAATACTTATTTTTTTTTGCATCTGTGGATTAACACAATCACACTTATCCTACTATATATATATATATATATATATATATATATATATATATATATATATATATATATATACACATACATACAGGGGTTAGACAAAAAACTGAAACACCTGTCATTTTAGTGTGGGAGGTTTCATGGCTAAATTGGACCAGCATGTGGTCAGTCTTCATTAATTGCACTGTTTGCACCAGTAAGAGCAGAGTGTGAAGGTTCAATTAGCAGGGTAAGAGCACAGTTTTGCTCAAAATATTGCAATGCACACAACATTATAGGTGACATACCAGAGTTCAAAAGAAGACAAATTGTTGGTGCACGTCTTGCTGGCGCATCTGTGACCAGGACAGCAAGTCTTTTTGATGTATCAAGAGCCACGGTATCCAGGGTAATGTCAGCATACCACCAAGAAGGACGAAACACATCCAACAGGATTAACTGTGGACGCAAGAGGAAGCTGTCTGAAAGGGATGTTCGCGTGCTAACCCCGATTATATCCAAAAAAACATAAATCCATGGCTGCCCAAATCACAGCAGAATAAAATGTGCACCTGAACTCTCCTGTTTCCACCAGAACTGTCCGTCAGGAGCTCCACAGGGTCAAAATACACGGCTGGGCTGCTATAGTCAAATCTTTGGTCACTCATGCCAATGCCAAACATCAGTTTCAATGGTGCAAGGAGTGCAAATCTAGGGCTGTGAACAATGTGAAACATGTATTGTTCTCTGATGAGCCCACGTTTACTGTTTTCCCCACATCCGAGAGAGTTACGGTGTGGAGAAGCCCAAAAGAAGCATACCACCCAGACTGTTGCATGCCCAGAGTGAAGCATGGGGTGGATCAGTGATGGTTTGAGTTGCCATATCATGGCATTCCCTTGACCCAATACATGTGCTAGATGGGTGCATCACTGCCAAGGACTACTGAACCATTCTGGAGGACCATGTGCATCCAACGGTTCATTGTATCCTGAAGGTGGCGCCATGTATTAGGATGACAATGCACCAATACACACAGCAAGACTAGTGAAAGATTGGTTTTATGAACATGAAAGTGAAGTTGAACATCTCCTATGGCCTGCACAGTCACCAGATCTAAATATTATTGAGCCACTTTGGGGTGTTTTGGAGGAGCGAGTCAGAAAACGTTTCCCTCCACCAGCATGACGTAGTGACCTGGCCACTATCTTGCCACAAGAATGGCTTAAAATCCCTCTGACCACTGTGCAGGACTTGTATTTGTTATTCCCAAGACGAATTGATGCTGTATTGGCCGCAAAAGGAGGCCCTACACCATAATAATAAATTATTGTGGTGTAAAACCAGGTGTTTCAGTTTTTTGTCTAACCCCTGTATATTTACTCAGTTGCTTCCTTTCACTTCCTTCCTTGCCAGCGCAACCCACGAATATATTGACTTAACTTAAAGAGAGGAAGGGTCATTCATTTAATCAATCAGTTTTTAAAAGTATCTTAAAAATGTCTTGACGTTCATTGCAACACAAGAGAGGTATGAATGCACACCATAAAGTATCAGCCCTGAATGTGGTGCTAGTCCTCTAATGAGCCAACCTGTAGCTCAAAAAATTACAGAAAAGTGAAAAGAGAGTTGTATGCAGCCTCCCCTCACTTTTCACTTGACTTTTAGAATGACTACATCAAAATGCCTAGCGAATTTTCACGCAAACGATAACTGTGACAAAATGTTCTTTTGTCACAGTTACCACTTGTGCAGAAAGTCACAAGGCAATTTGTTGTAGTTACCATTGAAACCTATGAGACACATTGTAATGGGTTTTGACACTGGCTTTACCACTGACAAAGGAAGGGCTCATCTGCCATTGCCCTAAGAGGAAGATATCCTTATTCAGGCAGCAGTGCATAAACAAACCATTGTTTTCATCAGCACAAATGCCTTAGATAAGAGATTACACAAAGGAAGATAATCAAGAACACATTTGATTTAATCGAACAACTTCAGTCACAAAAATACATTAGTGTTTATGGATGTAAGAGAATTATCTAGAACTAGCTGTACCCAGCCAAGTGTTGCTATGGCTCAGTCTGGTTAAATGGAAAAGAACGAAATGAGAAAGCGCACGTCTCTAATATGCTTAATTTCACAATGCTTGTGTATATACAGTATTTTTTGTTGTTTCTATAAGAGAAATATGTCCTGTAATGTATCCTACTGTCAGTTGGATTTAATTGAATCCATTCCAGATTTGAAGAGGATTTTCGCCTTTTTTGCTATTACAAAATTAACTCGGTTTGCTGTGTGTGATCGAAACTGTTAAATTCCTATTGAAACTAATCTAGTCACATAAAATACGCCGCATTCTATAAGCTCAAAGAAATAGCGCAAGCAGCGTTCCAGCGTAATATGCTCTCAATGGAACGTTAATGTGAACACTTTTCTTCCATTAGCATTGTTCTCTATGGATATTCTCTGGCGTTTTCCTCAGCGTATATTCACCAGATAATTTTTTTTTTTTTTTTAAATACGCTGTGCACAATACGCTAGTGTGAACCTAGCCTTAATACTTGATAAATGTCTGATATTACACATGTGTTCATACATGTAATCAGTTGTCCACAGTGTTTTGTTTCTTTCCTGAAATCCTATTTACACTGTCCATCTTTAAATCCATATATAGCATATCCACAGTCATTTTGATAGAGATTACTAGATGGCTTTCTCTTTGTTGTTGGTTTTCTTTTTCATTTGTTTATTAGTAAAATCAAATTAAACCTTTTTTGCTCATTGCCAGTATACTACAAATCAAATGAATGGGCAGGAATATATGGCATAAGGGAAAATGATGCAGAGACATGGTCTACAAAGAAAAGCTGGTGAGTCATGCATAATTTGAAAGCTCTCATAATCTGAACAAAATACTTTAACAATGCTAAATATGTATTTGTCTTTTTCAGATTCCTCTGCTGATTGCTTCAAGATTCTTCAGCTTAAAGCCTTGATCTAATACCGATATAATGGAAATTTTTGGCTGGTATCTAGCTATTGTTCTAATAAAATGACTGAAATTGTAACCTTCACATTTTGTTCAATCTTTTAATACTTTTGTCAAGGACAAGAAAAAAATAGAATGAAAACTGCAACATTGAATGGGATTTGTAGATCAGGGCCAAGGTCTGATCGCTGTATTTATACATTTAAAAAAGACAGTGGGCTTTGCAGCCATCAGCTCTTCCTTTGACTACTTGATGAATGGCTAAAGAGATAATAATAGAAGGGATAAAATCGGATACCAATAAGTAATTAAGCATTTCCTCTTTTAAAAGTTTGGGGGCATAATTAAAAGACTGCCATCCCAGTACTTAGTAGAAGAGAGTCCTGTCTCAGACCCCTCTGAAGAATCAAGTAGAAGATGAGATCCCATGACCTAATATTTATTGTTAGCCCACACCAGAATAAAAGTAAAGGGATTGGGTCCCTAAAGTAGACACTGCAGCATATTTAAAGAAAAACGAAAGCCTGTAAATAAAGTGCTTTCTATTTATAGGTTACCTAGTATTAAGTACAGCAGGTGTAAAAATTACTGGTTTAGATATGCCAGTTTTGCAGAATAATTATAGCGATTGAAGAAAAAAGAAACACTTGGAGAAGAGATTCAGCTAATCCTAGGTCATCCTCCCTAGTGAAGGACTACGCTGACTAACTGAGCATGCTCTCCCCTTTTGAAATTAAATAAAATTCACTTTCTTCAGGAAAATTAGTGCAAGGCAACTCTGAGAGACTGAAAAACTGGAGAAAAGCAGCCTAAAATGGCTCAAAGTCAAAAGCTGCTTGATTTTTAAGTGCTGCACACAAGTAGCAGGAGGAAGGGCTAGGATTTGCTAAAAGCTTCTGCACCAAATGCATTTTTGCTTCTTCCATTGCTATTCAAAACTAAAAATAAATGACTCTGTGGGAGAAAGCGCAGAAAAAAATTTGCACAATAGTGCATTACC
>WMED01022479.1:0-11667 GCA_019650415.1 Pipa parva | reverse complement strand
AAGTGAGCTGAACAGATCGTAGCTCACTTCGCTGCTTGATGAATTACCCCGTTAGTGTTAAAAAAAACAACTTAAGTTCCTCTTTTGCATAATTTTTCACGCTGATGGCTAATTTGAGTAAAAAAAAATTTGCAGTTTGTGTCCCGCTTTATATTATTGACTGATCATTGTCAAAAAGAAAAGTCACAAATTGGGAATTGATAACTTTTGACAATAGTTGCTGATTTTTATGCTATTTTGTATAATTGCTACAAATGCCACATTATTCCAACCAGAGCAACAAATACTATAAAATGACTGGTTGCCATGGGATAGTAGACATACTCACGCATTTCGCAAAAAATATTAGGATTTCAATGGGCGGAACCGGAAATTTTATCGGATAGGAAAAGGTTAATGAGCAAAAACTATTTCTAATTATCAAGAATACATTAAATTACAATTTTTCAAAAAAAATGTAACCCATTACCACTCGTCATTAATGGGTTTATATCCATCTCATTTATATGCTTTTGTCTAGATCACTTTAGTTATTAACAACTGGTAGTCTAGCTGAGTAAGTAGATGAGAATAATCACAACCATCATTTTCAGAAACTGCTATGTGTTCGAACATTTTGCCAAGGAATTTTCAAAATGTTACTTTTTGGAAATAAAAGACAGAAGCTTACTTTCTGAATGATATCAGTATGTTCTTGTGAATTGCTGAAGTTTCTACCAATTTCAGATATACAAAAGGACTCTTGTTGGCAAGCATCGACCCAGTGCTGGTACTCTTCTGCCTGAGGAATACGATCTAAAAATATCCGATATGCTTCCCAAACTGCTTCCTGGCACACTAGATGCCGACAAACAAACAACAGATGTTAATGCATTACTACAAGAAGGCTAAACACATTTTGCATTTATTTTTAGTGAATAAAATTAGACATAAATACAGATGTCACAGAGTTTTGTCCCTTCCAGGCTAGATAACAATGTTATGCATGTTCTAATACTTTATACTATATATTTCAGCTAAAAAAAAAAATCTCATTTCATACCTTTAAACAATGGCAAATGCTTAGTTAGTGAAAATCCAATAAGCATGAGTTCTTATAAATGACAAATGAGAATTGTCTAATGATATTGTGCTGTTATACTGTTATATTGTGTGTATAGTGTACTGTATGCATCTGCATGTACAGGAACCTAGCAGAGCAAGATACAGGGAATTCCTAATTAGTTTACTTATTTCATAACCCAGTTTACTATTGCTTTAGTGGGTTATTTTAGAGTTGGAATGGGACACCCACAGTTCATATACAATTTCCTAAAATTGGACAGGTTAATCTAACTGGATAGACTGGGAAGTTCTTAGGAGACATATAAGGGAATAAATCTAAAGGAGTAATTGTTTCAAAAGGTCTAGTAACGCATAACAACCAATCAGATGTTAGCATTCACTGGCATAAGGGAGTTATTATTATAAGTCAACATCTGACTGGCTGCTATGGGTTACAAGAACTCTGTTAAGTTTATCCCTGTTGATGAATTCCCCAAACAGATTGCATAGGAGTCTGTAATCACATTTTGATGTCTTGGTCAGCTCTAACATATTAAGGAGTAATTGAGTCATTAAGAACATTGAATGTACTTCATGAGAGAGATCTAAATCTATACAATAGGTATGCCCCTGGTATCAAGGGTATCTACAGACCCATATTGGAGCAAGCCGGGTAGGGCTCCAGATAACCCAAAAAAGTTCATATAGTATAAATAAGTCCAGGCTCCTCAATGCTTCCATTGGAAATCTCCAATTTAATGCAGAATGTGCTCACATTAAGTGCCAGGAGGAAACTGTTGCCCTTCATCAGGAATACGGTTCAACAGATACACCTGATGAAGGGAGGTGGTTGCCCCCTGAAATGTTGTGGGGGAAAGTTCTGCATTAAAATGGGGATTTCCCTTTGAGACATTATGGTGAGCAGCCTGGTCTTATTTATACTATCTATGGATCCATTAATGTGACTATTATTGACAAGTATCCCATATGGACGGGAGAGCAAATTCTACCATCAAGCAGCAGTGTAAAGCTCAAATTATAGAGAGTTCCAAAAAGAGATCTGAAAAATCAGATTTACATACCCTTTAAACAGAGAAAAGTGACCATTGACCTTTTTTATTACAATTTGAAAAAAAAAGGGGAAAATATATTCCTAACAATAAAATGGTAATTAAATCATTCAGCGGATCAGAATATTATTTGATGTATTATTATCTTTAATTATTGTTCAATTTTCTGATCTTTCAAATATTCATTCAATCCATGCGTAAAATGAATAACTGTGTTCCAAGTACTTCTTGTGGATCAGTTCACTTCTTTACTGCTAAAGAGCCCTTAAGACACTTGTAATACAACCTCTTTGATTTTAAACAGAAAGGATACTATCTTTGACAGCCATTCTCTGAACTCTGATTCTTGTACTATAATACCTTTATAAACTCAAGCATCAAACTCTACTGCTAGTTCAAGGTGAGTCACAATATGTGATTAATTGGGAAGAGTCATGCTTCTGGTTCGTAAGTATATACTATATATATATGCGCAGGCCAATAACTTTCCATATCAAGTAGATAATGAAGTCTATTATCTGCCAGTCAATGTCATAGATCTTGCTCCCTCTTTAGAAATGCAGCCCAAGGGAAAGACACTTATGATTTAGATATACTGTATATGAACACTGAATTTAATTACTTGTTGAAAGCGTTTGGCTACAAAGCCACAAGACAAAATGACAAGAGAGTTATCCAGTTTTATTTTTCCTGATGTAAACCTTCAGGGTAAGCCCGCTTGCATCCGATTGGACAAAACATGTTTGTTTAGTCTGCAGGTAAACTGAGCATTCTGTCCTGCCAGAAGATTATAACATTTGAAATATAGTATAGCTATATCAAAGGATTGTTCTAAAATTTGCATGCAATATTTTTGCATATGTTTTTGTCCAGTGCAGATTATGTGATGTCTTACACAAATCTTAGATTAGGCAGCTGCAGGTGGCCCAACAGGAGTTAGTGTAGGGTAGTTCTTAAAGAGTGTTTCAAGAGAGTGTGGTGGACATCCAGCTGTCGATTAGGATTATCCAGCTTCTAGCATTAAGGCTTTCACTAAAGATTTTCTGCCTGGCTAGATTCCTACTTGGATCTACTCCTCCACTTGTCGTGCTGTGTAAATAAATCTATCCATCTGATGGTGTTTCATCTTCACTGACAAGCGGTCTGACATCTTCTTGTGGCATTGCTCCTTACAGACGATAAGTCACACTTTGGATATTGTTTTTTTTTTTTCTTTTACTTTTTAAAAAGGGATGAATGTGGGTATTATTCCAATTGGGAAGAGGGCATTAAAGTTGTAGCATGCTGCGGCTCAGGGCTCAGTCCAATAGCTAAAAATGAATCAGGTAATGTGAATGTGTTAACATGAAATGTGACATTAAGCAATCTAATGTGATAGAGTGTGATCAGTCACTCTAAATAAACTGCAACAAACTAACTCCTAAGTATATTGAGAAAACAGTGGTAAAGAGGTGTAAGGAGTATTTGATGATGAATATTTAAGGGGAGGGACAACTCTCTCAATGCTATTATTTACTGTAGTAATTAAAATAATCGAATCAAATAGCATTTAATCGTTCAACCTTTGTATTCAATAGCTTTTTTTCACAAAAAGAAAGGGAAAGACTATATCCAGTAGTTATTACATAAGAAACAATATACTGTACATGATCCAATACAATAGCATATTACTTATAAATGGTATTATCCTTTAATACTATTTTTATACCTCTAAGCCTGTAGTATGCCAGATAACTGTCCATCATTTGCTTTAATGACTCCTGTGGGCAGACTTTAACTCCTGATGGCAATATAGATGATCTCTTCATTCTGTGTCTTTTTACATCAAACAGACTTTTTATTGTGGACACTCTGGGTAACGTCATAAATGTTTCTTGTTGTGGAGGATCCGTGACTTGAGTCTGAGGATCCTTTAACTTAGAAAGAATTTCTGTGAAAAAAAAAATGAATATATTAAAATTATTGTTTAGTCACAGCACAGATATTTAGAGTAACATCTCAGATATTTAAGAGTTGCCAATATCAAAAATCACAAGGTCTCGGTTCACACTAACGTAATTGCACTAGTTTATTTTGGGAAAATGGCTCCCAAAAATACGTTGGCAAATTCTGTCTAGAGGCCCTGTACTATTGTGCTTACCCGAAGCAGTGTGAGGGCTCCCTCAGCGTTCACGGCTCTTCCTATCCAGCCGCATTTTGTGCTCTGCACGTATATGCTGGCAAAAATGCCAACGTTTCAGATGTTCTGAGAGCAGTCTTTCCAAGTTTAATAAATTTTGCCCTTAAAATGTCTGCTCACCTGGAAAGTGAGGAACAGGCAAGAAGGAGGGAGGTCTGGAACTCCTAAAACGAATTGAAAAGCTTAGCACCTGGGTGCACCTGCATGCAGAATCCTTTAGGATTCTCTCATTTTCTTCCCCTGATAATTAAACCAGTTTGCTCTTGTAAGCATGCAAATCCAGGTTGGGAGGGAACCAAAAACCTAGCACCACGAATGATGTCATCTGAAAATCATTCTTGTTATTCTAGAAAATAAATGATCAAATAGGTTTCCTCGTTCCCTTTCCAAACCATAATTAATGAATCAATATTGAAAAATGTCCCAATGCTCCATGCTGGTACAGTGACTGGAAAAGGTTTCAAACACACTTAGAAAAGAAGCAATAGTTTGAAAGTGCCCCATGTATCCTGCATGAACTGGATTTCTACACATCTTTTATACTTCATCTTCCAATCATTGCTTACCTTGCAAATCACACTAAAGCCTAAAAAACAACAACAAAGCTTTCTATTGATTGGCCACCTAGGGGGTTATTCACTAAGGTGCGAATTCGACTGCCAAATTCACAAACAACGGATTCCCATAGCAAATCCGCGGCAATTTTCCCATTGTAAAGTCGCGACAATTTTTTAATGTTAAGATTAAACAATTTAACCATAATAAAGTCGTGACAATATTCTCATTACAAAGATGCGACTGCGACAGTAGCAGCCTATTGTGACTGTCTTTATCTGGCGAATACCAATACGCAACAATTCGGACTTTAGTGAATAACTCCCCTAATATTAACTTGTGTTATAATGACTTTTAGGTTTAGGCTTACCAATAGAGTAATCATAACAATAGAAGAAAAAAAAAAAAAAACAGGTGAAGCCAAGGAAACCAGCTTATCCTAGCCCTTCTTCTAGTTACTTGTGTGCAGCATTTAAATAAACAGCTTTTGAATCCGAGCCGTTTTAGTCTTCTTTTCTCCAGTTTTTCAGTCCCTCAGACCTGCCCTGCACTAAGTTTCCTAGACCAAGTGAAAGGGAATTTTAATACGTTCCAGGAGTAAGAGCATGTTCGGTTAATGAGCATAGCCCTTGACTAAGTGGGAGGGACTAGGATTAGCTGGAAGCTTCTTCTACAAGTGCTTGTTTTTTCTTCACTTGCTATCACTATGCTGCAAAATTGTTAAGGCCTCTGGGACTGACTACTGCTTTCTCCATAACAGTTCTCTCTCTTCTTAATGAACAATGAAAATCTTGTCTTAGGACTGCCACTTCAGCCCAGCAGTTAACAGCCATTCCCTTTTCTGGTCACAACAGTTCTTAAGTCCATTTTGCTAATAGAGATTTTTGCCGCAGAACTAAAGACTCTCTCTGTGTTGGAAAACTTTCTCAGTTTTTCCAGATGAATTGAGCTCTGCTGTGAGAGACTATAACTCTGCATAATACTTTCTCTGACACTTCTTTAATTAAGCACAGTCCTGGGGATCATTACAGTTAAGTATCTGACGTGCACAACTGCTATGAATGTATGGGAACACTTACAAAGCCAGCTTGCTAAGTACCTGACACATCGGTGGTAGCAATAAATGTATTATCATTGACATTACTAATAGATCTGGCATCAATTTATTATGATATTTAAGTTGAATTAATTGACAGGAGACAAGTTTTTAGCTTTAGTGGATTGTATGAAATGGTTTTTTTTTTTGAACAATCACCTATTTAATTATGTATTTAGACACTGGTTTAATCATACCCATTGCTTACTTTTTACTTGTTTTTTTGCAGTTATTAAATCTTCTGTTTTTTGAAGCTTAAGTCTATTTCACAAAATGTTCTAGTACAGATCTTAGTATTGTTTGACGGAATGAAAATACTCAGCTTCACAAAGTTTAACTGAAATGTTCAGTTGAAAAAAATTCACAAACTCCTTATGTGAAAGTCACTTCAGTAAGTCTGTTAAATACTGTCAGTTTCACCATTCTTATCAAACTGTTCAATAAAATGAAATTGGTTCTTAAAAATATAGCCTTTGTTTCTTGACAGGAATATAAAGGAAACAAAGTGTACCTTTATTGTGCCACAAAATAACAGCAGTATTCTCGAATTCAAACTGAGGGGGTTATTCACTAAGGTGCGAATTCGACTGTCAAATTCGCAAACAAGCGGATTCCCATAGCAAAAACGCTACCGCAACAATTTCCCCATTGTAAAGTTGTGACAATTCTTAAAGTGGCAACTGCGACAACTTTCCATAGCTATTTCGCGACTGCGTCAATATTCTCATAAAGATGCGACTACGATAGTATCAGTCTATTGTGACTGTCTTTAGCTGGTGAATTCACACCTACACGCAACAATTCAGACTTAAGTAAATAATCCCCTTTATATCTACCATCCCGGGAGATAAATAATCAGTAAACACAACACATTGGCTGCATAGGTGGGCAAAATTGTTATAAATCTTTATAGGTCATTTTTGGACATTCCTAATATGCAAAGTCTTTCTACTACAAAGGTTCGATATTGAAAAACCAGTGTTTTATAAACTATGGAGGCCGTCAAAATGAAAAAAACAAAATAGAGTGAATGTGAATATAAAAATGCTTTGTTATAAGTAACCTCCTTCTCTACAGACTGCAAAAACTCTTGTTTTCAATTATAGCTTTGTCAAAATCTATCTGTTGCCGTGATGTTCTATTGCATGGCATAAAAACAGGACAGTTGGAAGCTGGGAGCGCTGGCTTATTGACTATCTCACTCCATGAGCTGAATGCGGTAAAACCAACATAAAACTGTAAGACTGGCTCCTGATATGACATATGCCAGAACGGGCCTGAAATATTCTACTTGTATAAGAACCCAAAGGGCAGCTCTGTATGGTATCACAACTCATTAGTAAATATATTAACATCTGAGGTCATGGTTCTATCTGTAACAATTTTTTGTAGATTTCAATCTGACTTGAGCTGGTTAATGGTTTTTCCCAACTCTTTTAGCAGCTGCCTTTTTTTGAAATTGAAATTCTGAAACACTGGATATAATTGTAATAATTGTAATTCCAGATGGACTTTAATTTGCATAAGTGTGCCCAGATGCATTGGGAGTGGAAATGGGATTCCAGGATGCAATAAATATCGTGGTGAGAGGGTCGCTTATTAGTAACAGGCACTTCATTGTTTAGCTTGTAGCTTATATGGTAAAAGGAACATGCAGGTTAACTCAGGTCCATTTTCTATTATAATTCTCACAGGCAGTCAACCAAACCCCATGGGACATATACCATTTTGCCTGATATTTGATAGATGCATGGCATACTGAAAGCAATATTCTATTTTTAGCCACTGGTTTGTTTTGAAAAAAAAAATACATACTTTACCCTCCTTTTGTTTACTTAACACTCGAATTAGATATTAAGATACATAGGGTAATTCAGCAAGGTGCGAACTCACCTTACGATGCTTCGCCTCAGCTCACACAGACTGTTATGCGCTGGTTGATGTCCTGCACGCGAACATCAGTGAAGGCTTTAAAGGGATTCCAGTCTCGCGAGGCAACTCAAGTGGTCTCGCTGAGACTGGAATCACTTTAAATCGTTCGCTGATGTCCACATGCAGGACATCAACCAGCGCATAACAGTCTGTGTGAAGTGAGCCGTAGAATCCGGAGCTCAATTGGCACAGTGGTGAATTCCCCCCATAATGGTATACATGCACATACTTGAGTTACATAACTTGAGATACCAGGACATTAATGTCTATGCCTTTAACTCATTTCACAGCCTATAGTAAGTATTTTAGTGTAAAACCCAATCAATGTACGAGGAAGATAAAGCAGCGAAAACAACACTGTTATCTTTCTATCTCTTTCTTTTTTAATGCATTGTGGTAGATTTAATTAAAGCTAAGCTGTATGCAGGCTTGCTACATATGCCCAACATGTACTATATTTTACTATCTTAGATTGTAAGCTTTACAGGGCAGAGACCTCCAACCTCTTATGTAAACCACAACCCGACACTTAGTTATTCACTAAGGTGCGAATTCGATTGTAGAATTCGCAAACAGCAGATTCCCATAGCAAAGCCACAACAATTTCCCCATTGTAAAGTTGCGACAATTTTTTAAAGTTAAGATTGTGACAATTTTCCCATAATAAAGTTGCAACTGTGACAATATTTTCATTATAAAGACGCAACTGCAACAGTAGCAGCCTATTGTGACTTACTTTATCTGGTGAATTCACACTTATACGCAACAATTTGAACTTTAGTGAATAACCCCCTTAAAGTGTTGTATCCTTGTGATATTTTACTTGTATTGTATCATGCACTTTTTCAATGTCTGTGTTATATTTGTATTGCTGAATTGTACAGCACTGTGCCAATTTGTGGCGCTTTATAAATAAAATTCTACATACATACACACTGGCAATAGGCATTCATTTTCATAAGAAAGGGCAATGTCACTATTTTTGAAACGTTTTTGGTGACCAGTATTGTCGTAGCAGAAGAGTTGTATTAATACAGGAATTACCAATTGGTTTTTACATTCATTTCAACCGCAGACAATCCTTAGCTTATGCTTGCCAGAATAGTAATAGGATCTCTGCCCCCAATTAGCCACTTTGATTTGTTTAATCTGCATATTAGTATTTATACGCTCTTTGACTTTCACTGATACCTACCCAAATCATTGTCACATTCGAAGTGAATATCTGCAAAGTGGTTTGTAAAAATATGGTTGATGTAATGTAAGTGAGAACTCAACATATGATGTGAATCTTTGCTGAAAATGTGTGCACTTGCAGTAAAGCAATATGTGAAAGAGTGCTGAACTGATTCTGGGATCTGGTTTTGTTATACGATTTAATTGCGCATCAGATTCATCTAAAAAATATGGAATAAAAGATAGAAACACATATGCATTCATTTAATTGTATGCCTTTGAAAGATAAAATAAACATAATTGAATGTATACATTTTTATTTATTTGTCATTTATTAAATACTAAACATTTTCCATACCATTGTACAGTTTGGGGGGATGCTATCCACAAAAATCCCCAAAAAAAAAAAAGGATTCTTTCTATTTCTATATTTTATCTCTGCCTATTATCTTCATGCACTGGAATGTAGACAGCGTATTAGGCTATGTTTACTCTAGCTGATATTACTACATCAGAGAAGCGGCTACACAAATCTGCATCTAAGTTTAAAATGGAATGAACCATTTACACTGGCCCCTACATCAGAGGTGATTATTGGCCAATGCTGGCATCTGCATTTAACACGCAGTGCAATTGTCACTGTGTTATTTAGGCCATCTTAGAACTAAATTGTAGTCGCAGTGTGGTAGCAACAAGATGTTTACATAGTAATGTTACTGTGATTTTCCAGCAATTGTTGAACGAATTTAGCAACAAATCATGATTTACAGATAATACAACACAATTCAGTAACCAACCTTTGGCTGTATACAGGCTTGTAATGTGTTATCATTATATTTATGTTTTAAACTCAGATTCATGAAAATGAATACTGATTTAATAAGCAAATTTCATTTGCTCCATTTCGTTATCCTTCCCAGTTTTGGAAAGAATGATAATGAATAACCACGTTAAAACAAACCTGTTTGGTAAAAATGTTTGCTTACTTCTCAGCTACATCTCTAACAGATGCTAGTTTGTTAAAGAGATTACACATGATACAAGTGCAGACTTGCTAATTACTTCTAACAGGTCTTCCTCTAGCTGCAAGATCTTTAATAGCCATAAGCTGTGACCAGTTACATTATTTTACCCTGGGACAGAGGTCAAACATCCTAGTATAATGTGCTGAATGATAGCCATTGGCCAAGGCTTACTCCCTTGGCCTGTTCTGAACAGCAGATTCCCATAGCAAATCCTGCAAAGTTGTGACTGTGTCAGTAGCCATCCATTGTGTAGTGTGCGACCGTCATTAGCTGGCGATTTTGCTACATCACAGAATTTGCTGAAAACTCGAATATGGAAAAGTGGTTAATTTTACACCTTTACGCAACAATTCGGACTTTAATCAATAACCCCCTGCTTTCTCTGGTACCCTCTTTCTGAAGTCATTTTAATCATCCACCAATGCTGTGTAACCTATGGTTAGTAGACCTTTATATAAATGATTTTTGATCCCTGCTTGGCCCTTACAAGGTTGTTTCAGTGGTTTGGAATGTCCATCTAAAATCTCTGCCATATAGTAAGACAGTGTTTTGGTTAGGAAAGAAATATTGACAATCCCACGAGCACCATGAAAAAGATTTCCCCATGCAAGAAAAAAAAAAATCAGCAAACACTTTTTCTCCAAGACTGCCCTACTTTCACTAACTTCATTTCTTTAGCAGTCACAAACACTGTTTATTTTTGATGGCCGTATTCCTTTAGAAAATGATGTGCCTCTTTCCTGGTTTAGGTAAGAATGCTTAACAACATATATCAATATAATAAAGTGACCTCTTCTACAGCAAAAGCTATAGAATCATCTTAGAGAAAATTTATATGTGAAACCCCCGAGAAGCTCTGTATATTATTTTTAAGCAATGTTTATATGAAATTATTCTCTGGAATGTATTTTAGGATAATCCCCAATTAGAATGTTATATTTCCCTGTAGATTTATTTTTATCCCTAGAGGAAAATGAAGTTAAGCTCAACATTCTATTGCTGAAATTGCTGCATATCTTGTTAGAAGCCATAAACACAGTGTCAAAATAAATACAGGTAAAGGACCATTGGAATGTCTGTATTTACATACTTTGAATTGCCCTGTATCTATCCCATGCATGTTGGAATACTGTATTTTACCCTACAAATTTCATGAATTAATTACCCACTGTGTCTGGAAGTACTATCTTAATATATCTTTCAATTCCTCTCCCCAACCTTAGATTGTGCCTTCTAGGTCTAATGTTCCAGTTTCTCAAAATTCTTTCTTCCTCAACTCTGCCACGTCCCATTTAAATAGCTTGTTAAAAAGATATTTTTTGCATGTATTTTCAGATTTGAAATGTAAATTCATTTTTCAACTCAATATATGACATAGGGGGTCTATTTTCTAAAGTATGTGCAGCAGATCAAGTCCAGTAGATTACACTAGACCAGCGGTCGGCAAACTGCGGCTCGCGAGCCACATGCAGCTCTTTAGAGCCTTCAGTGTGGCTCTTTCACGGGCTGCAGTCAGGAGATGTGGCTCTATTGAGCCGCGGCTCAGCTGAGCTGCGCAAGACGCCAGGGGATAGAGACGCCGGGGGATAG
>WMED01022478.1:0-11667 GCA_019650415.1 Pipa parva | reverse complement strand
ACATCAGCGAGCACATATCAGTCAGTGCGAAGTGAGGTGAAGACTCCACACCTAACTTTGCACTATCGTGAATTCTCCCCTAAATATGTAGGAAAATTCACCAGTGTGAACTCAGATGTGAGAATTCTGGCACTGAAAGGGGTGTTAAATGCTTTGTGCTTCTCAACCAATCAGATAGCCACACAGTTCATAATGCTGGGACCATGCCCCCTTGCCAAAGTATTTTGGTTAGGTACTAGCATAGTATTGTAGCTTTTGAGCAAACTCTCTAGTGTTAAGATTTTCAGATTGTATTCTGGACTATTCTAATTCCTTATTCCTGTCGGTTTTGCTGTACAGTCTACTCAGTGTAAAATTCTGGCTATTCTCACAGACTATTCTGTGTTGGTTCCCCTGCATGGTACCTCTGTCTGCCTGGGTTATAATTTATTTGCCTTCAACATTCACTGACTTTCTCACATGTTGAGCAGCTGAGAGTCAGCTGTCTGCCATTCAACTCTGCACTTAGAGGTTCAGGAAGTACATGGGTGTTGGGTCTCGGCCAGGGTAGCCTGGCTTAAAGTGGAAGCCACTCACTACTTATAGGGGAAGCCACCCACTACTTAAAGGGGTAGTTAGCAGGTACCTTTCTCCGGGCCATCTTCTGTACTCCTACTTACATTCCAGTAACCAGCAACTGGGGTCCACTTCCTGTAGCAGTCTCAAGTTGTTCCTGACACCAGCCTAAGGAAGCCCTAATGTAAACAAGCCCTATTTTGGATGACTTGATGATTTGACCTAGGTCGGCAACCATGCTTGACCCTGCTGAAAATCAGCCCAGCAGCTACATGAGGCTTATTGCCACAGTGGTAAAGGGGAAGATGGCTTCCTATTCAAAAACAAACATAGCTGTTTTTGAGAGCTACTCTGCCTGTGTAGCCACAATGTCTTTATACCTTTAAATAAACTATTTGGAGCATTTTAAAATAATTTTTTTGCTGTCACTGTCCCAACGGTATTAGCACAAACTCAGCTTTATTTGGCTTTACCAAATATAAAAGGAGTAACATTTACTTATTGGATTGTATAAACGCATTGTAAATATGAAAAACATGAAATAAATAAAAAAAACAAGCAGGGCCCTTTTTACTTCTAGTCTAAATGCATATGCATTATTAGTATTCCCACTCCTAAATGTACATGATAATAATAAATATACAATCCATTGTCTTACCTTAGGGTATAGGGAATACTATGTGGTTTCACTTGATTAAAAGTATAGATCAACTTTTGAGCAGCTCTTTGTTGCTGAATTTCCTAAATAAATAATTATATCTATTAGATTTAAAGGCCTTAAAGAGACATCATCATTTAAAATATTTTGTGTGTACTTTCAGGCACAAAAAAAAAATGACATTCATGTGACTACTGAACCGTAATAAAATATGACCATATAAAAATGTATCACTTACAGATAATAATAATGATAATAATCCTTAGGCCGGGTCACATTATCTGTTTTTCAGCTGAGCTACAAAAATAGAATCCATTGTTTTCTGTGGAATAATCCACACAGGTCAGTTCAGGGCTGATATTTTTATGGTGTGCATTCATACCTCCCTTTTTAAAAAAGCTCTGCTGAAAAACAGCTAGTATGGTGTCTGCTTGATTCATAGATCAAAACAAAAGGGATGTAGTCATCAGCATTTATATCTAAACTGTGGCTTTAAGTTTAGAAAACAAATAACCTAAAAAGCAGGATCAGGAGCAAATTTGGTAGAAATGTACTTGGTACCTTTTTTCAGTTAACATTGCTTATTGCGCTATTAGAACTAATTATAGAAAAGGAATACTCATTGATTTTGTACCAGCAACTGAAAAGTACCCTAAGGTGTATGTTCGATTAGGTGTAGAAGGGTCAAAAGAGAACATGGGGCATGAGAAGTGGAGGTGGGTGATTTTAATTTAAAATCAAACACTTATTATGAAGTGTTAATTTCAGCTACCAGTGCTATAGCAAAAATGTCATTGTTGTCAAATAAGGTATCTTTAGGCATAATTTTATGACATTTTAATTTGTTTGTAGGAGCACAGTATGTATTCCTACTGGAAATATCACTGGCAGAATGCTAAAATGTTGTAAAGGGTCGCTTCCATCAACGTTATCATCTTTGTAACATTGTCGGGAAAATAAAATGTTACGGTTAGTGAAGTGGATAAGTGTAAAATAATTACGGAAACAATTATCAACCTAAATTTTAGTTTGTCACCTTTTTAACAGTTTGCGGAATCAGAGAGAAAGGTTCGTCACATCCCCAATTATGCTAATTACTGAACTATATTACTAATGTCTCCATAAATATGTTGACCAAGCCGAGCACATCTATGGGTAGGCAGTAAAGTTATTCCTTGGATCTAAGCACTTACTCATCAAAGTGTGGATTTAACAGTCATAGTGAATTCACATCACTTCCAGTTGCTAAGCTCTGTCAGATGCAAATTCACTTCTTATTTACTAAACAGTGAGTTCCAAAGAAACATACAGAGTTGAATGCTATTTCATGCACAGAGCAACAAAACTAGTTAAACAGTAGCAGACTTCTAATAATGTGAATTTAATCAAGTGCAGTAACAACATCTTTACAAGAACACTATAACTGTATCAAGTGCTATTTACATTCCTTTCTATGTCACCATATTCCTAGTTCATGTTGTCTCTCGGTCGCTATATTCTCTTTGTTCTTTGAGTATACGCCACACTGCAGCTCTGCCATCAACCCACTAGTTTGCCACTTGGATCTGGCAAATTCAAACTGACGAATTCAGAGCAGTACACCTTGCAGAACTTGCTACTTCGACACACTCCAACACTTGGTGAATGTGCAAAATTTGCATGCGCGTGTGAAGAGTTCCATAAGTCCACTTCTGAATTGGTCGTGAATTCACCACATCAATGATATTGTTTAAAAAGCGGAGTTGGAGAAGTGTAAAATGGATGCAAATTTGGACCTGTTTGGACTCTTATGAATAAGCTTCTAAATCTTGTGCTTCTGTAAGGTTTAAGACTAAATAAATAAATTCTGTATTGGTTTCATACACACACACACACAATACAGAAACCTTTCTCATGCAACCAACGCTTTGCAACACATTGGTACATTTTTTTTTAAAGTGGCAAGGCTCATCTAATTGCAGACTGGTGATTGTTAATGCATTTTTTAAGGTACTAACGGTTTCCACCACACAAAAGACCATGGGGACAGATAACGATATAAGTGTCATATGCGTCTGAAATAAATTGTTTTAGAGCATATTTTTTGTAATATTGGTTAAGTAAATGAAATACAACTATTTCATATATTTAAGATATTGTAGCAATAGAAATCTTACCCTGAGGCAAAGATTTAACACAGTGTCCCCCCGAAAAATCTTCTGCCAAGTCTGCACCACTTCAGGAAGGAAAGACTTTACAATAAAAACCTCACCAGGTGCCAGAACATCATGCTCAGACCACGTGCACATCACTGTCAATGCCCTACGGAGACCCCCATCCATTTCCTCTGCAGAAAGGACATGAAGCATGGCTGCCATTCCATGCTGAGACCACGAGGACATACTTTTATCCAGATTAGCAGGAGAACTCTCTTCTAGACGATAGACCGTGACTTCTTCTCCAGCTATTTGGAAAAATGACAATATACACAGCAAATAATCTCACATATTTAAGAAATGTGCCCTCATTGCCAAGTGAAAGATTGTGATTATTTGCTGCAGAAGAAGGTCCCTATAGGGTAGTATGGCTCAGTTATGAAGTGATTGGCATGGTCAGTAACAAAATAGCTGTCCTAAAATAGGGTCAATGCAACTCCCATCTTGACAGCATCTTACTAGAGTGCATATTTATCAAAATTGGAATTGGGTGAAAATATTGTTCAGAAAATCAAAATCTTTGAAGGCAAAACAATAATTTGCACCTAATATACATCACACTGTGCAATTCTATTACAAAAAAATGTTGATGCTGAAATTGGAAAAACCAGCAGCAACACTGAAATCTTAAATTAATTCCCTAGTTACTTTCTGTAAATATGCTGATAGGTTCTTATGGGGATTGTGAAATGTAGATGTAGGTAATGAAGTTGTAGAAAATAGCGTAATAAATGGTTAATTGGTGAAAGAAAGGATTACACATTTCTCCAGTAGTAGATGCCAAATCTAAACACCCTTTACAGATGAATGTTTCTTATTTAATGTTTAAGCTGTGGCTGTGAATGGGACATGCGTTTCCAGTACCTTTTAGTGTGTTTGTAAATCTACTGGACAATACAGCAGAATGCTCATCTAAACTTAAAATAGAAATGACTTGAAGTAGGCATTATTTTAAAAAAATGTTTACCCTTCCCATTTCTACTTAGCTTCCCCAATTTTTTGTTCAATATTTCAACATTTTATAAAATTATTGTGAAAAAAAAATTTGGGCTGATAAAGATTGAAAAAGTTGTCATGCCTTGTGTATTTGGCTACCAGAGGCCATTGGTTTCTTTGTATATGGGACTCAGGGCTTCATTTATTAAAATCCGAATTCACCTTTCTAGAATAAGAGTCACATCGCCAAAATAGACATAATTTTGATTCTCAGGATTGACTAAGTGGAGAATGCAGTTGTTGAACAGGCGGATGCTGTCAGATACTGTACGTAGTGTGGCGTAATCAGTTAGATAGAAGTAGGATGAGAAGTCATGCGGAGTGAGGTGAATTCGACAAGTGAAGGGCAGTGACATCAGTCTCACCATATCCCACTAACTGTATTCTGTGAATATTCTATCTATTTCTAGGTCACCTTGTCCCTAGATCATGTTGTCACTTAGTTGGAGTCACCATTGTCATTTTTGAATGAATGTTGCTTTATGGAACACTGGAGCCCTGCCATCAACCCCCCAATTTGTCAGTCTGAAGTGGTGAAGTCAAACAGGTGAATTTGGAGCAGTTCACCTAGTCACATTCGCACCATTACTCTGCTTAGTCAATAGTAGAAGTACCTGTGCACGCACACGCAAAATAATGCAAAGGGCTCTGTAAGACTGTTGTAGTCACCCGAATTGGTTGCGTATTCAAAACTTCACAGAGTTAGCTCAATAATAGAACATGGGGAAGTGGAGAACAGGTGCAAATTCATAGCTCTACAAACTATTTCGACTTTAGTCAATGAAACCCTAAAGGTTTATTACCTTTGGGCAGGGACTATCATATGGGGATCCACTATTTTTATTTGTTTATTTGGCAGCACATATGCATGCTCTATGTTCTTAGGTTTGCATATGCAAGGTTCTGCACCAAAAGCTAAATGTGTACCAGCAATGACTATATATGAACTGCACCTTCATTGCTCCAAAAATTATGGTTAAATGAATACTTTTATATCTCCAACACAATAATCTGGAGCTGCACTGTGATGTGGAAAAATGCTGCAAAGTAACAACATAGAAACTTGCAGTACCAGCCATTAATCACAGCACTACTCAATGGGCAAACTGACACTTCCATGAGTTCATCAGGGATTAGTTTTTAGGACTTTCAAAATGAAAGCCAATCCTTCACTTTATAGTCAAACTGCAATGTAATATCCACTGAGCGTGCCGACAGAAGCTGTGGCAAATTCGACCTCACCCTACCGCATAAACAGTTGTTTGGAGTTCCCGGACAGTGCAGTACTGACCCTCATAAATTTCTTTGACTCTTTTCACTGAGGAAAATTAGCATTTTATTTTTCATACAGATGACAGTTTCCCTTTAAAAAAAACAATGCAATTGTCATTCTGCACCTGTATATATTTATGGACCTGCTACCTGTTGCTCTGTCCAGTTAGCCAAATCCTCTAGGAACCTGCAAAAAGTCTCAGCTCGCTAACAGCTAAAAAGCTATAGGCTGTAGATGCCAAATATAGAAAGCAAGCAGTACAGTGTTTAACAATCATCTTATTTATATTCAGCCATGAATCCTACTTAGAAGGATGCTTGCAATAAAAGAAAATAAAATGTATTTCTAGATATCTGATTCGTAGTGAATAAATCTGGAGATGAATACAAAGGTTGTTATTCATTTTTCTTTTGAATGAAAAATGATACATAGCGAAATAAATGAAAACAGAAAAAAAGCAAATCAATAGAATATTTTTTAATTTTTTTTATAACAATGCATTCGCAAATAATGTCAAAACTTACCAAAAAGGTGCACCGGTGTAAAAGGTATGCTCTGCGCAAGCCTCATTAAATTATTCCTTTCCACAGCTGAAACAAAGGCTAAAATTACTGACAGTGCAGTTTTTCATTTAAACAGTGATAATAAAATGATTAAACTAACAGCAGCTCGGGATCATTATGTGGCAACCCAACAGTTTCTAGCAAACAAAATAAATCATCTGTTTTCTTACAAGTTAATAAGATGGCCATACAAAAATGCTTTCTCCTGCTGCAAACCCTGGAATGGGAGGAAATTCGGTGCTTAAGCTATTTATGTTGTCTTGTAAATAAAGGGCTAATGTTGGAACAACTCACGGCTCAGAATACAGACGTGCATTGCAAGTCACTGCTTCCATTTATACTGAGTGTATTTACATTACAGATAACATTTATTAAGGGGCTAATTGTATAAAACTGGCAGACAAAAAAAAAATCCTTCACCAACTTTTTAGCATATAAAGAAGTAAAGACTAGCCATTAAAAGAGCTGTTAGCTTAGCTTAGTGAGATACACTTTTCGTACTCTGTAGCATAATAACCTATTAATGCTCTTTTTCCATTGCAATCCTGACATCACTGATAGTCACTGTCACCTCTCCTGCCCTCCAACACAGGTGCAAGCATCACAGTGATTGCCACAGCACTTCTGAGCATGTACACAATCAATACAAACTGTACGGGTAGGGTAGGCACCTGCCGCTGAAACCATGGAGAAGAAAAAGCCCAGAGCTGGCTCCTAACTAGCTAAAACAAGTAATTCATTGAAATTTACAGCATTATGGACCTTGCTTCCAGTCTTGCACTGAGGCCCATACAGATGTATGCCACATTTGTGAACCAAGAGTGAAGGACAAATGGAGGGACAGTAGCTGCCAGTAAAGTCAGGATTACTGTGGGAAAAGAGGATCAGTATTTTACAGCATAGGGTTCCAGACTGGTGATTGGATCTTACTGATACAGATTAACACAGACAATTTGAAGGATAGTCTTTAGTTCTCCTTTAAGTGAGGTTTTCCTATAATTTTTTTTTTTTTTGTTAGTTTTTATTGTGTTTTTTCCATCAGCAGTCCCTTTTAAATGAATTCTAGTTACATGGGTTAAAAAATGGTTTCTATAGAAAAATGATAAATATGGTAAAATATTGCATTTTAAATGGTGAAATGATTCAAAAACTATAACAATTTTGTAACAAAAACTAGAAAAAATATCCCCATAAAATAAAACGCGTTCCATGATTTGCATTATTATTATTGTCATCTGAATATAAATTGTGCGCGGGAAGTCAGATGTTTCAGAAGAAAACGACCATGTTACTGACTATTACATTTACTGACCCTTTATGAATAAGGTGCCTTGGAATTTATCTAATTATAAACATACAGCATATTGTGCGGTTTTGCCTTGATTCTTATCGGATTGCCCAATAGCCAGCAATTAACTACAGACCGATTCACTGAGAGCAAAAAGTAGATTTAGTTTTGTATCACCATTAACACTGCTAAGGACAGAACTCTGACCATCAGCCACATAGATGCTACAAAGAATAAGATGCAATAATGAACTTACCCTAGTGCACTAACTTTTCCCCTCTTTTGACTTACCTGAGTAATGATTGCTTAAATCCTGAGAGGCTTTCAAAGAAGCAGCCATCTCTGAAATAAAATGTAGAAGACATCACTGTAATGCACACATAATTTACTTATTGATTCCCATTTAGAATGCGTTGGAACTATGCTCAGCAGAGGATGAATGGAACATTTTCAGACATAAAGAGTGAGCATTAAAATAAGCTTTTTGGTGTCTATTTTATAATCCCTAATACACCATTATCTCACCAGCTCTGCAAAAATGAAGGAAAATTACTATACTTTGTCTGTTCTTTCCAGGTGCCCTTTATAATTATTACATTATGTCTGTTTTTGCTATCAGAAAGCAACTAAATCTGACTGTGACACAACTAGAGATAGCCCCCGTTTTCCCTTTTCTAGTTAGATACAGGAATAGAAATAAATTGACTTTGTTATACATCCAAACATAACAGAAAAAGCAGGGATTCAAGCATAACCCTTGCCTAAAAAGTAAATTAAGTCAAGTAAAAACACAACTTACTCTTTACTTCATCCGAGTTTCTACATCTGGAATAAGATAAAAGTGTCAGTCTTATTAAAAAAAAACAGAAATGCACAGCAAGGGTGACTAAAACATTCACTGGTGTTTAACAGTCTGTAAGGGGAATGAATCAACAGGGTCAATCATTTACTAAAGTCTAATAACCAGCAGCGACCAATTAGAGCTCCCCATTATTCTAGCTTTCCTATAAAAATGAATGCTAACTGCTGATTGCTTGCTACAGCTTAGTAGACCTCAATAAAAAAAATTGCCCTTGCCGACACATTCCCCTTCCTAGATTTGATTTTTTTTTTCTGTGTTTTGAGTGTTTCTTACAAATGTTAATGGCTACTTTATCACAATTGATTATGAATTGTACCCTGCCATTTTAATTTTAGAACTTGTTCATAAAACCTGTTTAGTTAAAAGAAACTTTCTTCAACATTTAAAGAGATTTTTACTTGGCCATACTGTATTTAGACACAACTCTCTACATGATGTCTCTACTGTACCCAGACCTGGGTGTTAAGCTCGGCCCGCATCCTACCACAATTCACATCACTTCCTCCAACCAGACGAACAAGAGGAAGTAGCTAATCACTGGTGCCTTTAGATCAGTGGTTCTCAACCTTTTTATTGCCGTGACCCTTTAGTATAATTCCCCATTTATTAATTATTATTGGGCAACCCCATTTAATCCTTATATTTCCAATGGTCTTAGGTGACCCCCAGGCAAATCATCATTCGACCCCAAATGGGGTCGCGACCCACAGGTTGAGAACCGCTGCTTTAGATGATGGTAGGTATGACTGCACACTAGAATTGCTCATTCCCAAACACTGTACCTGCTAATTACAGCACTGCATTTGGAACCAAATCCTATAATTAAACAAGCCTGCTGTAGTTACCCTTAGAAAGGCTCCTAAATAGTTCTGACCCAAATATCTGCCAAACTGTAACCTGCAGCTGCTTAGTGCACCTGAGCTTTAAAATCTATAGAGGGTGTCTGTGTGTACTTAGTCACCACATTGTCCATTTTAGATATGATCCTTTTCCATTGTGTTCTATGGCAATTAGTACCCAAAGGATTCAAGCCTATAGCATATGCCAGTCAACTTAGGACAGTTATAAAGGGGTCCCTTATCTGAATACTGGGATAAGTAGAATTTTCTGAAAATGTCACGGTTGCCTCAAACTAACTGAAAGTTCTGCTTTCAAAAAGAAACATGCGATAAGCAGGTATGTGGGGATAAGTGAATGAAATTCCTATAAAATAATACATCTCATGGATTTCAATGGAGAGTTTAGTTATGGCTACCACATACACAAAAGGTTACTTTGACATGGTCACCACCAAAATCAATGGGACACATTTTAGTGGTGTGTTTTGACCATAAAAGAGAACATACTAGAGAACATCCCTAATTTGACATTACTTTAAAATGAAATAAGCTATCTAAGCTTTGGCAGCGGATATCAATACGTATTTATCATTATAATAATCAATGCCGACAGATTGTGCAATGCTGGAGACTAGACACATAACTGGAACCATCAGAGAACTCAGCTGGTTGTGAGTGAATACTGACTGTGCTATTCTTTTTAAATGATACATTATTTCCAGTCAGGGTTTCTACAACCTCCATAAACCAGAGCAAAATAAGAAACAAAGAAGTTTGATGCCTCACGATACCTTACATTACATCACATGCTTTTCTACACAAAACAAACTATCTTTCTCAGTTTCTTTGTCTAGCATTTATATATTATCACTGACAACTGAACTTCCAGGAAGTGAATCTTTTCTACGGCTTGTCCTTCCTCTACGGTTGTGAAAGTAAAGTTCATTTATGCTAGCAATGCCAGTACAAACACACGAAAGAGATAATAGCTACAATTACCCACACTTCCTCAGTGATTTTTTTTTCTTCCAATTTAATCTGACTTTTGAGTGAAAATATATATATATTTTTAAATCTGACACCTGTGTGTGAAAAACTTTCTTTTGAAAGGGGCCCTACTGTAAGAGTTAAAAAAAAAAGAAAAAAAAAGAGAACGCAAACTCACTTGCCTGACAAATATAATATAAGTCTAAGGGAAAGTACTGAGAATGCTGGATGTAAACATTTTATGCTTCACTGGATTAAATGCCCTGGAGCTGTTTGTCAGTTTATGAAAACTCACAGCCATGTCATTACAAGATTCTATTTAAGGTAGACTTTTCTTCCCACACAGATATAATAAACTACCAACAAAATGCCTGCAGCTACCTCTAAGGTTGGTAATTTGATGGTGTATTAATGGTGTACACACAAACAGGGTAAATTGCGTATATTATCTTAAAGCAAATTGTTTTCTAGCTGGCATACATACCCTGCTGGGGCATTATCAACTAAACCTCTGACCGTTACACTACTTTTTTGGGGCTTATTCATCAAACTAAGAATTCAACCGTTGGAGTAAATTCTCAGCACTTTGGGTCGCTATTCTCCAAAAGTCATGAATTCTCTACTGCTTATTCACTATCTAGTGGATTCCCATAGCTAAGAAGCCACGTAGCCTCTCTTGCATAGTATGACATAGTCAGTCACACAGTAGCATCCCAGATATCAGCCCCCTAATTTGACACTTTAATCTGGCAAAATAAAACTGTAGAATGCGACACAATGTACGTAGTCACACTCTCTACTGGGACAGACTCTGATGTTGGTGAACAGGCGAATTACCTGTGCATGCGCACATAAAGTGATGTGAAGAAGCTCCTTAAATCAAAAGTGTCTGAATTGGTCGCAAATTCGCCACATCGCAGCGTTTTCTGAATGTAGAAGATCAATTAGTGGCGACTGGCGAATAAATATGGATTTGGACCTTTACACGACTGTTCAGACTTTCATCAATAAGCACCTTTATGACTGAGTTATGAAACAATGGTGTCTGTGATTTCTGCACACAACAGTTAAACATATAACCACTCCTACAGCATTGCTAAGCTTATAATACTGCACTGATCTGCCAATATATGGTTTACTTACATAATAGGATTACTTATCACCAGCAAAAACCAGACTTTCACTGCATTTTTTGTAATGTATATATATATATATATATATGAAAAAAGGCAAATACTATTGATTTTATTGACTTCAGTGGTTGATACATTCTGCTTTTGGCCACAACATATTTCAATAAAAGCAAAAATAAAAAAGGAATTTTAAAGAGTGGAACCATAATTTTCCCAATGTTTGTCTTCCCTGTGTTCACAAGCTTCAGCATTCTGATAATACATACATAGTAACATAGTAACATAGTAACATAGTAACATAGTAACATAGTAACATAG